>APFE030239047.1:95428-108629 GCA_000404065.3 Pinus taeda | reverse complement strand
ATCTTTCATGTCGAATTTGGAGGACAATTGGGTCTTCAAATCCTGGATAATTTCTTTGTCATTTCCAACCAACAACATATCATCCACATACAAGACCAGATAAATAACACAGTCACCAATTAATTTAAAATACACACAGTGATCTCCTTTGCTTCTAGTGAAGCCAAGTCCCCGTATAGATGTATCAAATTTCTGATACCACATCCTTGGCGACTGTTTTAAACCATACAGATACTTCTTTAACTTGCATACGAGTTCTTTCTTACGCTTCACTGCAAAGCCTTCAGGTTGCTTCATGTAGATTTCCTCTTCCAAATCCTCGTGAAGAAATGTTGTCTTCACATCCATCTATTCTACCTCAAAATCAAAAGCAGAAGCAACAAAGAAAAGTAATCTAATAGAAGTTACCTTGGCAACAGGAGAAAAAATATCACCAAAATCAATTCCCATCACCTGGGAATAACCTTTTGCTACCAACCGAGCTTTGTATTTATCCACCTTCCCTTCTGCATTTGTCTTCTTCTTGAACACCCATTTGCTGCCATTGGGTTTCCTTCCAGCTGGCAACTCCACTAGATCCCAAGCCTCATTTTTGTGCAAAGATGCCATTTCATCAACCATGGCCTCTTTCCAAAGTTTTCGATCCTCTTAATGCACTGCTTCCTTCATAGTTCTGGGATTATCATCAGTAACAGACAAAGAAAAATTTGAACAGAAAGCAGATGGACTATACCTTTCTCGCTGCCTTCTTTCTCGAACTAATCTTCTCACAGCCGGAGTTTGTGGCTCTTCATCTTCTGATTCCTCCTCTGCTACAGAGTCTGATTCTTCCTCCTTTAGTTCAAACTCTATCTTCACAGGTTCCTATGGTTGGACTTCATGTTTAATAACATCTTTCACCTCTTTGAAAACCACATCTCGACTGTACACAACCTTTCGTGTGACTGGGTTCCAAAGCTTATAACCCTTTAAACCATCCTTATACCCAATAAAGATGCACTTTTCAGATTTACTATCCAACTTGGTTCGTTTCTCCTTTGGAACATGTACATATGCATCACATCCAAACCCTCAGATGTGAAAGAGAGGGTTTTTTACCAGTCCATACTTCTTGTGGATTCTTATCCTCCAACGGTGATGAAGGTGACCTGTTGACCAGGTAATATGTAGTATCCTCTGCCTCTGCCCAGAATTCTTGTCCTAACCCGGCACCACTGAGCATGCTTCTTGCCCTTTCCATCAACATCTTGTTCATTCTTTCTGCAACTCCATTTTGCTGAGGTGTAGATGGAGTAGACTTCTACCGTGCTCTACCACACTTCTTACAGAATTCTTCAAATTCCTTGCTGCAAAATTCTCCACCATTATCTATCCTCAGTACCTTTATCTTCTTCTCTGTCTGATTTTCCACCAAAGCCTTAAATTCTTTAAACCTGTCAAAGTCTTCAGATTTCTTCTTAAGGAAATATATCCATGTATTCCTTGAGAAGTCATCTATAAATGGTACATAGTAAACAGACTTACCCAGTGATGGAACCTTCACAGGTCCAAACACATCACTATGCACAAGCTCTAATATCTGTTTCGTCCTCTTACCACCAGAGGGGAAACTCACCTGATTCTACTTCCCATATACACAGTTTTCACAGAAATCAAAATCCAGAGAGCTATTACTCATACCTTCTACCATACCTTTACCATGAAGTATTCGAAGGCCCTTCTCTCCAATATGTCCAAGCCTTTGATTGCCATAGCATGGTCTTCCTCCAGAGACCACTAGATTTTTCTACTCCATTTTCAGGAACCATAGAACTATTGCACCCCCGTCAACAAACAATGCTACCTTGCAGCTTGTACAGAGTTCCAATCCGAACTCCCCACATCAATACCAGTGCTCCTTGAACCATCTTGCAGGTATCCTTCTCAAACACTCTCTTTACACCTGCATCATCCAACTTGCTTACAGAAATTAGATTTCTGGCCAACGCAGGAATATGCAGAACACCTGGAAGGGTTCTAACCCTTCCACCTTGCAACTTCAACTTTACTTTTCCAAGACCAATGATTCTAGCCTTCCTATCATCTCCTAAGAAGACATCACCACCATCGTATTTCTCATACTCGCAGAACCACTCTCTATGGGGAGTGAAGTGAAAGGATGCACCTGAGTCAATCAACCATGCCTCATGATCTACATGTGTACTTGAAGAAGCCAAGTACACATCCCCACCTTCATCTGAGGTGGTTTTCACCTCTGCAGAAGGAGCATCATCAGATCCCTTTCCTTTATCAAGAGCTTTAGATTTACAATCCCTTCTAAAGTGCCCTTCCTTTCCGCATTTCCAGCACACCACCTTTATAGGTTTTCCTGGAGATTTAGATCTCCCTCTAGATTTAGATCTCCCACTCAATGACTTAGTTTTGTTTCTTTTCTTGGACCGTCCTCATACAGACAAAGCATCACCATTCTGGTTGTCCATATTTTTCTGTCTCATCTCCTCCGTCAGCAAGGCTGAGACTATTTCATCAAACTGCAAAGCAATTACATTGCTACCTATTGCAATTACCAGAGTATCCCACGAATCTGGTAGAGAACACAACATACTTATACACTTATCTTCATCTGAAATTTTAATATCAGATGATAACTGACTTACCACAGTATTAAACACATTCAGATGCTCTGTCACCGAGTCTCCATCTTTCATCGTCAGGTTATATAGATTTTTCCGCAGGAATAGTTTATTCACCAGAGACTTAGATTGGTACAAAGTCCCTAACTTGTCCCACAAAGCCTTTGCCATAGCTTCTCCTGATACATTTAGCAATACTAAATCTGAGACACACAATCGTATTGTGCTCTTTGCCTTCCGATCCAACTTCTTCCATTCTTCATCGGTCACTCCCGTTGGTTTAGTACCCAGATTTACCGCGATCCACTGATCTTTATCCACCAACAGATCCTCCATCTTGAGTTTCCACAACTCAAAACTCTGACCATTGAACTTCTCAATCTCTATCTTTCCGCTACTCGCCATCTTCTTTCACCACCAGAATCGATCTCGCAGATCTCCCATTGAACAGGGTCTACCACAGGCCCGAGCAAAACCCCTCAGGAACAAAAGTGTCCCCTTGAAGCCAAAACAACTCTGATACCAAATGTAGGTTTTAACCCCGTACATAAATTACCTGCATACGATTTCTAAAACAAAGAAAATAAACATAGATATTTCCCACTGGTTCCCAAAATCGGGACTACCAGCTTGATTTTTCATTATGTTCCTTTCAATGTTACAATACATATTTATACATGTTGAAGCATCCAATACCATGGACTGAAAACCATAGGTAGGTTTGCCCAACCTAATATAGGATCCAAAAGAAATTTTTCCTGGGGCACTGCCCCAGACCCCATAGAGGGGGACTACCTGCCCCCCTCAAACCCCCTGTGACCCCCCCGCTGCACAACGAGGGGGGGGATCTAACCCCCTGGTTCACTACATAGGTTTGTCGCGGAATGAATATAACACGACCCAACAACATGGAAACAGAGTGTTTTTTGAAGGTGGAGCCTTGTGACAGCTCATCCCACTGGGTTAACCCAGGAGGGGAAAAGAGGGCACAGAAGTTAAGTGTCGGGATTAAATAGGGAGGCTACATGGTAGCATTTGATTGGCTTTGCAAAAATGACGAAGGTGCACAGGTGGATAATTACGTTAGTAGACATGGCCCAATAAGAGGTGACCATGTGGCAAGCTCTTTTAGGGTTTTCAAGTACTCTAGTGGGCCTAATTTGAGTGACGTGTCACCACTCATATTGCACCACGTGGAACATGTGATGTTAACATGACATCATCCCACTGGTAGGACCCCAAGAGTTTTTGGGCTTTTCATAGAGGGACTGGCAAGATGACTGGGCATCAGGCTCACATGGTAGGTGTCATAGACAGATCAACTTGGTGTGTAGTTGATTGGAGCACATGCAAACAATTTCGGTCCCACACAACATGCAAGCCCACAAACACCATCCAAGAGGAATTTTGAGGGCACAAAACAAAAGCATCAAGGTAGAGGTTCTAGGAACCAAGAATCAACACTTGGTCCCATGCATTGAGAAAACCAAGAGCGCGAAGTGGTTTACAAGGGAAATAATCCATTGAGGCTTAAAAGGACAAAAGGTGTGGAGGTAAGCAATTAAGTCCTCAGATACTAACACAAGGTCATAACTCTTGGTTTGATGGGTGAAAAAGGGCAGATAAAATTAGTGTTAGGGGATTAAAACCTATGTTTGGTGGCATGAATGAGTCAATAGAATTATTGGAATAACATAAAATTAAGGCATATTATTTGGCAGTCAAGCAAAATTTGGAGGCTCGCTAAAAATAGGACCTCTGTTAAAACCTGCAAAAGGCCAAAATAACTCAAAATAGCAATTTAACTCACTAATTGAGTCTTAAAAAACAGATTGGTGAATGATAACTTGGAGAGCTCAAAGACATATTTTGAATAGGACAAATGAAAATCATAGATTCATGCAAAGATCAAACTGAAATAGAAGAACAAGTTAAAAATGTAGTTAAACTCTGATAAAACTCCAAAGCAATAGATTTGAGCAGAAAAACTCAGAGAATGAGTTCAGAACAATAGAGAAGTAATTAAAGACTTGTAGATGACATACATAAAATTTAGTTCAAGCAGAAGAAATACAAATATAGAGTGTATGGGTGGAGAAAGACCTGAAGTTAACTAAAGCTCCAATTCCAAATATCAGTCTATAATTCTTTATAAGCATAATTCAAGCAACAAAGTTTAATAAGAGGTTGAAAGTTGTTGGTGAAATGAGATTCATAGTGTTGGTATGCATCAAGGGTGAATTAGTGATTAGATTTTGTATCTGAAAGGTGGTTTATAGATGTAAATATTGCATTGGTGATTGGTGAATGGTTCGATGTTGCTGATATAGTTTGGTGTGTTTAGTAATGAGAAATTGTTGAACTTGATTTTAACAGTAACCAGAGAATGTTGAAGGTGTTTGTAAGGTGGTTTTTGTGAGGAGTTGCATTGATAAAATTTGTTTATTTATGATGCAAGTGGTCTATTTTTCTATTTTGAAAATGGATGAAAGATGAATCAAGAAGGCCAACAAGTGGTAACTAGAAAATAATGGGTTTTAGCTCCTTCTAGTAGGTGTTGGTAAATGTGCAATTGAAAGAGTCCCTTTCAGTAGTAGCTAATAAATGAGTAGGGGAAATGTTGGCTTAGGTTGAGCTGACCCAGGTTCAAATTTTACTGCGCACCAACAAAACCCTAAATCACCGGCCCTTTCAGCAACAACCTGCAAGCAATTCGTAGTCTCACCCGAGTGATTATGAGAGGTTGCAAAACTAGGTTTTTGGAGCCTAAGGGATGTTTCGATGTGGCACTTTTGTATTTTCTTATGCTTCAACAAATTACTTCGCATTCATGAACTACTTTACACTTATGTATTACTTTGCAAAATTACATTCATCACTTAAACATAACATAAACATCCATAAACTTCACAGTATCGAATTAAAGTGCAGATAATAAGAAAATTAACACACGAGACATAGATTTTACCATGGTTCATTCCAATGTGGGACTATGTCCACAAGAATTGTTTCTTATAATAGAGAATCAGTACAACAAATGCAGATGATAAGAAAATCAACACATGAGACACAGATTTTACCATGGTTCATCCCAATGTGGGACTATGTCCACAAGAATTGTTTCTTATAATAGAGAATTGGTACAAAAAATAGTTCTTTCCTACGTACACAGATGCAGTTTCTCTACACACTAAGTTGTAGATGGTCTACACACTAAGTTTCATACCCAAGCCTCCGCGCACTTAGCTGTAGAGCATCACCCTTTCTCCAAGGTACACATCACAAAAATATCACCATAAGCATAGATCTAGATCAATTTGATGCCTTCCTTTTTTATTATCATCCCTATATATACTATTACATGAGGGATTACATCGCTACATTACCATGGACACGATACCATGGTTTCCAAAATACAAGGGACTATGGTCCAAAACCATCAACTTTTACAATATTTTATGCTTTTTACAAAAAGGGAGGGGCTTCGACACAAATCCCCTATGTTGCGTGGTGACTTTTCTGTGCAATCTTCATTGTGATATGTTTCTTTTCTGCGCCATCCACTTTGTATTCCACGACATAGTTTCTACTGCGTGCTTCACAAAACTCAGATTTCTTGCCCAAAATCTGGCCAAGTTGTGTTGCACCCAATAGGCCCCTAACACTCACATGTGACTCATCTTGAGTCACTCAATTTCGTTGCATCTGATCTTTTCTGTAATTTTGTTGTATGCCTTTTTGAATTGTTGCAGAATCTCTGCCAGCTACTTTTCCTCACTACACACTTCTTCTAATAGTGCCTCAATGACATGCTCTACAACCTTCTTTATTGTTATATCTCCCTTTGTCAAACTTGTTGAAGCTTTTCATCGACTACCTATGATAGCTGAAGGGCCTCATCTTGCCAAGGCTGAGTCCTTTCTATCAAACTTTGTTCCTCCTTATTCATCTCTTCGATTTTATTTTGTAGCTCCTTCAACCAACTAATTTTTACAAGCCTCTGTGAGATTAGAAAACTCTTCGCAGTTGCCCAACTTTCTTCCAACTGATGCTGCTTTTGTTGCATTTCCTCCTGCAATTTCTGAATATTTGGATCTTCCTACAGTGAAGTCCAAATTTTGATGCTCCCATCGAGAAACTTTCCATAGTCTACCAATGTTGCAGAGATACTGGCCATCCCACTCTTTAAATTAATTTCCCTTTGTTCACGTACTTATGGTGGCATAGTTGGCTGCAACTTTAATTGTAGCTCACTGATATTTACCTCATATTCAAACTACACATCTACAATTTTATTCTTAGATTCCTTGACTGCAAGGCCAAGCTTCATGACCTTATCTTCTATGGATTCCACCTCTCCGACATCCATGTCTAGAACTTCCCTACAAGTGGCCTCGACCACTCCTTTCAACCTATAATGTTGTAGCTCTGGCTTCTCTTTGTCCTTGATGGTCTAGTCTAGCTATTTCTTTAGCACAACACGCTCTTTTATCTACATGAATTTTCAACTATGTTGTCCAATGTTCTTGCTCCTTTAGCTCATTTACGATGCCCAGGCATAAGTCATGCAATATCGGAATGGGCAACGCTGCCATGTTCAAGTTGACATGATCCAAACATTTTGTCTATTGATTTACTTCGGTGGAGTCAAACTTCATAGCTTTAGCCAATATCTGCATGATCCTCATCTCGGATATTGTCTCTATTAGCCTTGTGGGTGAATTTCCTAGCATATCTACATTGTTGGTCTGGATTCTTACACCAATATCTTTAGCTCTACAATACTCTGTTGCACACCTGTGATAAGTCTACCATAGTGATCTTCCACACTATTCCAAGATTCCATTATTATCTCCTAAACCTTTCTCCAATTTGATCCAGGTCACCTTCAGTTAGAACCATTTGTGTGATTTGTTTTGATTTATATGCCTTATGCTTCTCTATACTCTTAATGGCATCTTTTCCTTGGTTCTTTCTTTTCTCTACAACACTTTTCTCTATTTCTACATTTTCTGTCTCTTTAGTCATATCCTTGGCTCCTTGAGGATCCTCCTCATGTTCTTTTTCATGGTGTTCTTCTTCATGGTTTTCTTCTTCCTCTTCCTCTTCCTCTTCCTCTGCTTCCTTCTCCTTGTCCTTTCCACTGCCTTCACCATGGTGCGAAGTGTCGAACACTTCTTCTTCTATTTCACTGTCTCCTACTTCCTCCAACGAAGTCATCCATTCTATAGGCCATGTATGTATTACTTCTACTGTATCACCTTCTTTGACCATATATGGAAATGCATGCAATTCTTTCTTCGTGTCTCTGCAAGCCTATATGTACAATTTATGGAAATCTACCTTGAACCTCACCATAGGGTTTTATTGTTTGTGCAAACTCAGTGAAAGGCGCGAATGTTGGTTTATTAACATGTGTAGAACCATTTGATACAATATAAACAATATCATATTCTCTTGCGCTCGCGATGGTTGAGTGGTATGCCACAGTGAATCATACCTCATGGCCTCACATACATCTTTTTCTATCAAAGGAAACTGTGTATCCTCTAGCTTCTTCCATGCCAAGATTGAAATTATCAATATTAACAAGACATAGTTGAAATATGTACCTTTTTCCTGGACCTCGTGGTAGTCATCCAGGAATTCCTTGCATAAATATCTAGCCCAGTTATACTGGACTCCATTTCCACATTGTGTGGCTAAAGACACCATTGATGCAAG
The DNA here is from genome assembly GCA_000404065.3 of Pinus taeda. Taxonomy (NCBI): domain Eukaryota; kingdom Viridiplantae; phylum Streptophyta; class Pinopsida; order Pinales; family Pinaceae; genus Pinus; species Pinus taeda. The sequence goes on along the minus strand of APFE030239047.1, from coordinate 100,272 downwards.
AACTTAATTTGTGCAACATTTCCTCACAATTTTTCCATCCAAAATATACGTGGTGAAGTGGACTGCTTGGTTGTTGATTGAGTTTATGTCATAGTTGTTATGAAACCAGCTCAAGAAAAGATAGAAAAGATAGATCAATGCCTTAGAATTCAGCCTCTTTGAGGGGGAAACCTCCTTTACATTACATAAATGAATAATTTTTGGATGATTCAAATGAAAAGACCTCCTCTCTATATATAGGAGTCTAAGGGGTCATAACATAATCAGAGCCTACATAACAATAATAATGTAAGGTCACAATAATAACAATAGTGCACTTCTATGGGGCACAATAGTAACAATATGGGCACTGCATGGGTACATCAATATAATAAGTAGGTTGTACTAATAACAAAAAGGGGTTACACTAGTAGTATAGGGGCCTAACATGCTCCTCTCCTTCAAAAAGCATTGTCCTCAACGCTTGAGTAGTTCTTGATGCTTCTATATAAAATTCTTGTCCTCCCATGTGGAATCTTCAGTGGGTAAATTCTTCCACCTAATGAGATACTCTGAAATTGATCGATTTTGTAGCTATCGGGTTCTTGTTTCTGTCACTGCTCCAGGTTCCAATATGATTTTTCCTTCCTCTTCAATTTCGGGCAATATTGTTTGAATTGGGATATTTTGCAACTTTTGGATAAGTGGCCATAATTCTTTTTCCTTCTTCCATTCATCCCTTGCTTCATTTATCCAATCTGGTTGGATAATAGAAATAGCACAAAACAATGCTTCATCCTTGAAGAGTCTTCCCATTTGGTAAGGTCGCCATTTTTTAAGTGCATGTAGTATTGCCAACATTTCCTTCTCATAAATAGCTTGCTTGAGATGTAGCAGTAAAAATACCCAATCACCTACATCAAAGCATTTTTCACTACGATGTTGATCTACCTGTTATTTCGTTTGATTTTGCACTGAAGTGGTGTTATCCTTTAAAAGTTGGAGAACTTGTTGTTGATGCTCGACGTGATCTTTCACTTCTTGAACCTTTTTCTTCTTGATATTTCCTTCTATCTCTAGAGTTTGAGGAGTGGTAATTTCTTCCAATGAATTAGAAGATATGGTTGGATTCATTTCTTCTTTCTTGATGTGATCTTTCACTTCTTGCACCTTTTTCTTCTTGATATGTCCTTTTATCTTGAGAGTTTGAGGAGTGGTAATTCTTGCCAATGCTTTACTAGATATGGTCTGATTCATTTCTTCTTTCTCTAGGGTGGGGTCCTGGTGTATATCCTCTTCTTTTGATGTTTCTTGATCATTTTCTTCCTCGTCTTCATAATCTATGTAAAATAATTTCTTCTTAGCACACTTATGACCTTTAGTGCATTTGCTATCACAATTGTAACAAAGCACTTTTTCTGTTTTTTCTTCCAATTGTTGTGGTGTAATCCTTGTCAGTTGTGAAAGGCTAGGAAAAACAACACTTCCATCTTTATAGTTGTGAGGGGTAGACTTCCTTATTGCCATAATTTTACTTTCCAATATGTAACAAAGCACTTTTACTATTTCCAATTGTTGTGGTATTTCTCTAAATAAGGTGTTGCTATTTGTATCCTCATAATGTGCTATCATTTCCTCCATGAAAATTGACCACGTAACAAGTTTTTTATGAGAACAGAGCCCTTTATACCATAAAAATTGATCCGTTTCTAAATATGAATATGCAATACATACCTTTTGTAACAGTGGTACACCATGTAGATCAAAATATTGCTCCATTTGACGTATCCAATTTACCGGATCCTTGCCATCAAACTTTCTCATCTTGATTTTTCTTGATTTTAGGAGCTCCATCTTGAAATGACTGTAACTCTGTACTTTCAGATCTTTAAGTTCTACAACTACGACCTGTAGTAGTCCTCTGTGTCCTCTTTCCAATGCCACCAGTCTGACCCCAATTGGATTCTCCAATGAAGAGTTATGCCAAATCTCCCACAATGGCCGGATTATAGATTAATTCAGTAGAGCGAAATTGTATGACATGTCACGTGTCCTTGTTTTGACCCTTGGCTTTGAAAAAATTATACTAGAAACTACAGTCCGTCCTCTTTCTGTACCTTCTTATGAGATTTCAATCTGATGCTCAGATAGAAAGTTATGACGATTTTCCCCAGGTCACCTGTTTTGAATGTAATTCAGGATTCTGCAAAAGGACCAACATCCTCAGATCATATCTCCGCAAATATAGTGCAAAATGCTCTAAAATTGAGACCCGAGATTTAGCACGATGTCTTCTCAAATGGGTGTTTTTTTCAACTTATGAAACATCACAGAAAAAATGTTATAGCGAGAATGCCACGATGACCAGTTTGGAGCAGCAAAACCCTAGAATCCAAAGCTCTGATACCAAATGTTATGAACCAGCTCAAGAAAAGATAGAAAAGATAGATGAACGCCTTAGAATTCTGCCTCTTTGAGGGGGAAACCTCCTTTACATTACATAAATGAACAATTCTTGGATGATTCAAATGAAAAGACCTCCTCTCTATATATAGGAGTTTAAGGGGTCATAACATAATCAGAGCCTACATAACAATAATAATGTAAGGGCACAATAATAACAATAGTGCGCTTATATGGGGCACAATAATAACATTATGGGCACTACATGGGTACATCAATATAATAAGTGGGTTGTACTAATAACAATAAGGGGTTACACTAGTAGTATAGAGGCCTAACAATAGCCCTTATTTCCTTTGGCCAGCCCATACTTCTTCGTCATATTCTCCGCCACAATGCGGTCCTCATCCTTTCCCATGACCTCCTTTGCAGGGTTCCACCCTTGGTAAGGTAATATAGTGATCCTCTAGATCAACATTTGGTCTATGGGGATCTTATTCCCCATCCACAAGTGTCCATCATGTATTAATACTAATAATTTGTGCACACATGCTATGTTTTTTGAGCTTCTATCGAAGTGCAGCACATTCAACATGTTGAGCAGTCCTGACTGTGCCAACCCATTCGCCCATCATTGTGGTTCTAATCTTGTCACTCCACTCTCTGGGTAGTGAACTTACTGCAAGTACTAGTCTGGTGTGAACTTCTGGTACTTTGTCCAATCAATAAAATCATTGTCTGTAAATTTTAGCTATGGAATTTTCCCTAAAATCTCTCCTTCAAATGGCACATCTTTTCGCAATAGTGGTGTAAATGTCCCATACTTTGCATCCTTGGAATCCTTTATTGGTTTAGTATTTGGCTTCCTCGGCGGGATGTATGAGGGCAAAGATGGGATGAATTTTGCGCCACCTTCCTCTGCATGTATTTCCTCCACCTCTTTAATATCAATGTGTTGAGGTTTCTTCTGAGGTTTCACAGGTTTGGCATACTTCTTGTCCAGCTTTTTCTTGGTTCTTTCTTGCTTGGTTTGCTTGAATCTTCCTTGGTGATGTTTGTGGCTTCTATGGCGGTGGTGTTGCTACTATGGGTGATGCTACTATGGGTATTTCAACTACTGGCGCGGACATATCTATAGCTTCCATGACTCCAAACAATCCCTGCTCATGAAAATTCTGCCTAATCTCCTCCCAAGATCGTTCATTCGACATACAGTGGAGTCTCCTGCAACTTCTTCACACTATTAATCACTCAAGCTCTCGATTTAGAAAAGTTCTTAATCTGAGCAATATTCGTCTATTTATAATAGTTATGGCCTTCGAACCTCATCATTAGATTTGATTTTTTCTCGATTATGTTCAGATTTTGTCATTAAATGTGTATCTATCCTTAAATTCTACCAACCTGACATCTTAAATGAAACTTTATGCCTCTCTTTTCCCTTTTAACTGTCATATTTCTACTTTTCTGGTGAACTTCAACATGTTCCCTATTGTAGTGCACCTCTGTCTTACGTCATTGTTTCCTGCGAACTTCAACATATTCCCGACTGTAGCAAAGTACTTTCTTCATCGAAGCTCTTTCTACAACATATTTTATATTCCAATGTCCACTTTCAACTACATGTGACATGTTAGTGTCAGTGTCTTCACACTACCATCAATGATCAGATTGCTCTTTTGAACACATATTAGGTGTCTCATTCGATCATCTACACTCCATTAGGTCATGGATCAACTGATGGTAGTGGTTTCTCAGTTTCCCTCATGTCATATACCTTTTGGCCCATTCAAAACCTCTTTTTAGTCATTTCAGTTCATTTCATTCAATTTTAGGGTTTAATTTCACTAGGTCTCGTGGTTTGTCATCATGGTCATCCAAAATTGAATAAAAAGGTCAGCAAGCACATGAGGAGGATAAATAGGTTCATAAAATCATAAATTTACTTCTGATATGCTCAATAAATCTTTTTTACCTCAAAACTCTGTTTTGAGGTGAAAAGAGAGTTTTTCCCTTTTTTGTAAAATATTTCATGTAATTTAAGTGTTTCTATTTGTAATAAGCTCAACAGCTATTCCTGGTCACCTTGCCAAATCCTGCCACTACAACAAACAAAAACACCAAGACATCAATCCATCAAAGTGCCAAGAAAAAGTCAAACTTCAAATTGAAAAACAAAGTTTTTGAAAAAGTGACTAAGACTTTATAAAAGTGGGTTTGCAATGAAGAAAAATTAAAGTGCATCATATATAAAGCAAATTCATGCTAGCTACTCATTTCATTGTGAAAAAACTCAAGTGGAGATGTAGGTTTTAACCCCGTACATAAATTACCTGCATACAAATTTCAATCACAGAAAAATAAACAATGCGAGAGCATAACACATAAAAACACATATGCACAGAGATTTTCCCCTGGATCCCAAAACTGGGACTACCAGCTTGATTTTTCATTATATTCCT
>APFE030239047.1:0-90840 GCA_000404065.3 Pinus taeda | reverse complement strand
CAAAACCATAGGTGGGTCTGCCCAACCTAACATAGGGTCCAAAACCAAAATTTTCCGGGGCACTGCCCCAGACCCCATAAAGTGGGGTTACGGGTACCCCTCAAACCCCCTATTAACTATGTGGAAAGAATATAACACAACCCAAGAGGAGAGACAAAATCACGTTTTGAAGGGAAATTGAACAAAAGAGGAAGAAAACCCGGATTTGCAGCAAATTTGCCTAGCATTGCACATTAGAGGGTTGGTGCTGTGCATCAGAGGGGCACTACGCATTAGGCCGATTTTTCCTGTGTAAAAATACACAGGCACTATGAGGCTTCAAAACCAAACAAATTCATCTCAAATCCTCCCAAATTCTTCATTTCCTTTATTAACAAGTAAGTACACTCACTTTGGAGCCTAGGTAGGGTTTTTTATGCTTCAATTATATTTTTATCTCCTAAGACTCAAAACCCTAGTGTGTTTTCCTATCTTATTTGTCACCATTGCAAAATCTTCTTCCTTGTCTCAATATTCCCATTTTCACTTGCCCTAAACCTACCCTTTGAATCCCATCTTACTTAACCCATATCATCTTCCCCTATTTCCCTACAAAAATTAATCCCTACACTAAGCTCTAAACCCCCTCACATTAAACCCTAGTTCCTTATAAACCTCACTTAACCTCCCATTTCATCTCACCATTGTTTTCCTTCTTATAAAATCTCTTCATACTCATCTCTTCCTCACATAACTGTCCATCATTTATCGAACCATCCCAAAGAGACAAAAAATGGAGTAAGACAGTGAGTTTGAATATGAGGAAGACACCCTAAGTGATAGCTCTAGAGAGAGGAATTTGCAGCAGAGAAAGCCTCAAAAATGTGGTAGAATCATCAGGGAGGAACCTATCAGCATGAGTAAACTACTTTCTTGCCCACTAAGCACCTCATGCTTCAGACATCAATCATGTTTTCATTTTTGTGAAATGGTAGAGAAGCATCCGGTTCCCTTGACTCCAGTTGAACAAGAAGTGGTTAATGAGAGAGAAATATGGCTTGAGAGAGTAAATATCCACCTTGAGGGTATTCTAAAGAAAGCCAAGAGAGACAAAAATATGCTTAGGCATATGTCCTACCATTACTTGACCCAGAATAGGATAGGTAACATGAGAATTAAGCACCTTAAGGAAAGATTAAGGAGGGCCTTAAGATGCAAAAAGAGGGGTGAAAAACTTGATATCTTGGCTGATATTACACTTACCCAAAAAAGTAACCAATGAAGCACATTTGAGCCAACATTGGGCAAAATTTGAGATAATTTTGTCATTTTCCAATTTTTGAATTAGGCAACACAGGAAATTCTGGCTAATGCGCAACACCGGTGAATTGGTGCATCCTCTTGACAAATGGCTTGTATATTTTGATTCACCATTAAAAAATAAGAAAATACAAAAAGTTTCATCAATTTTGGAGAAGATCTTGGGCATCAAAAGGGAAAAAAACACTCAAAAAATGCCCTCTCTGCCACTTTTTGGACACATAGGAACTAGTCTTGGGAGAATCCACTTTTGAGGGGGCAAATGACCTCCAAATAAGAAAATTAAAAGTGTTCCAGAAACTAGACAGATAAGGATTTCCAGAAATCTATCTTGAGCCTAATTTGGATGAGTGGAAGGCCTCCAAAAGTAGCCTTGAATTGGCGTTGTGCATCAAGCTCAGGGCGCTGCGCATCAGACAAATTTTTGTCAATTTTGCCTAAAAGTCAAATTTCACCTAGTATCTTCAACAATTGACTTTTTCTTCTTTTATTGGTAAATTTTGCATGGTAAATAATGTAATATGATGTAAATGTTGATGTAAAACACTTTATGGGGTAGATACATCAAAGCAAAGGTGATTTTAAACTAAATGTATCAGTTTCCTTAGTTTTAGAGGCAAGCTGTTCCACTGCCTATTTTCTTGTTCCTAGTTTAGATGTTGTTGAAATAGTTCCTTGACTCATGGATTCAATCCTTGATGGATAGCTCAGATGGTTTTGAGGTCTATATGATGTCTTTTCTCAGTCATTTGTAGAGGTTGGACTTTAGCAGAAGTGTGGGACTCACTGAACGTTTGTAACAATAGTTTGGCAAGGAATAAAACCAGGTTTCACAACTATTTTTGTGGGATTCTTGTGATAGTGAGTTTATGTATTGTTTCTTCTTTGTAATGAGTTTTTTTTATGTTTTATATGTATCCACATATCTCTCTCTCTTCAAAACTAAATGAATCAAGGTGAACAGAGAAAATACACTAAATTTACAGTGCTTTGTCCTGGGAATGCATTTGGTTTTCAATATTTTCATTGTTTGAAGATGATTCATAGTTTCTTTATGCCCTCCTCAACTCCTTAGTTGTCTTCATCTACCATATTAATCCAATTCTAGTACATAAACCCTTGTCTACCTCGCCCCACAGAACATGATTGTATCCCTAAGTTGATTTCCTGGACCCAATCTACCTTCTCTAATTGATCCAGCAACCAAAACCTAAAAATAAAACCAGAAACCCTGGGCTACTATACCTAGCCTGAAATATACATTAATTTGAGTCATCTCAATCCCTAATTCCAATATCCTAATTGAGATCGATAAGGAGAGAGCCCTCTCCTAACCTGGTAGGGCTAGCTACCAGGTTAAGCGTGGTTTGATGTTACTCTAGACCTACCTTCCTTCAGCCTGAGGTAGATCTAGGCACTAACATGACACTAATACTTTCCTTATTTCTTCTTTAGGGTGAAGTTGTAGGGGCAAGGTTTTCCCTGTACAACTTCAACCTATTACCATTTACTTTTCCCTCAATCAATTCTCCATTTAACTTCACTAACTGCACTGTGCCTCCATCAGTAATATAGTTAATAATATATGGGCCTAACCAGTGTGTTTTGAATTTCCATGGAAAAATTTATAAACTTACTGTCATAGAGGAGAGCAAGGTCCTCCTACCTAAACTTTATTTTTCTTAATGTGCTTGTCATGCCAAGCCTTTTCTCTCGCTTGATGTACTTGTTGATGGAATCATGCTATAAACTTGTCTTCTTCTGGAGGAAGTAACTACAACATCCTTTCTTCCATTATGTAGGGGTCTGCCATATTTGTAAAGGTTGCAATTCTTAGGCTAGGTGCAATGTATTCCATGGGCATCATAGCTTTGTGCCCATAAACCAACCTAAAGGGTGTCTGACCTATCAACTTTTTGTATGTAGTCCTATAATCCCATAATATTGTTGGAATCCTAAGACTCCAACCATTCATGTTTACATTACATACCTTGGTTAGTGCATTCTCCAAAATTTTATTGAATTCTTCCACAGTTCCATTTTCCTAAGGATGATACGAAGTGCTCTCTTGGTGGTAAACTTGAAATTATTCAGTTAATGCCTTAATGGTCTTATTCAATAAATGTGATCCTTGATCACTCATCAATGTCTTCAGACACCCAAATTTGGACAGTATGTATTCAAAGATGAACTTCACAGCAGTTTCTACACTGAAATCCTTCATTGGTTGTTATTTGGTCCACCTTGTCAAATAATCAGTCGCAATGATTATATACCTCACAACAATCCTTTTTCCTGGTGGATTGATATGTCCAACCAAATCAATAGCACATTTATCAAAAACCTGCAATGTTACTATGGCACTAGTGGAATTTCATCTCTTCTTGAATTTTTTCATATTCTTCGGTAGATATCACAAGCTTGACAATACTCCTTTGCACTTTGTGTAGTGTAGGCCACCATAAACCTGCTCTTAAAAAAATTTGCGCAACGGTTTTTCTTGCATAATGTCCACCAATTGTGCCACTATGAGATTTTGTTAAGATTATTTATCTTTCATGCTCAAGAACATACCTATGTAGTATTTCATCTAGTCCTATCTTATACAAATGTCCTACTATTAGTGAAAAATATGTTGCCTTAACCACCAATTCTTTCTTCTGTTGTGTAGTGTATTCTAAAGGGGCCATCCTTATGGTTAAAAATTGAATAATATCAGTGAAGTGATCATCTGCAATCCTGATTGCAAACAACTACGATCATGAAGATTATCCTCTATATTCGTCAGTTTTTCTCTTTCTAACCTTGATAAATGATGAGGTCTAGCATTTAGTCTTCCTAGCTTAACAACAACTTCAAATTCATACTTTTGAAACAATAATATCCATCTACAAATCCTTCCTCCTAAAATAGGCTTATTGACCAAGTACTTTAGTGTAGAGTGATCTGTGAACATCATGAAATGTGATCCCAACAAATAATGTCTAAACTTATGTAAAGCATATACCATATCCAGTCCTTCCCTTTCTGTAGTTGTATAGTTATTCTCTACTTTAGACAATTTCCTACTTGCAAAATCTATAGGGTGATCAATTTCTCTACCACCAGCCTGTTGTGCCAATACCACTCCTAAAGTTATGCATGAATCATCCACATGAACCATCCACTTGAACATGAAATTCCTTATTCCAATATGGGAATACCAGTATAGGAGCAATTACCATATTTTATTTCAATGTGTTGAGCCTCTTTTTATATTCTCCATTCCATAGTAATGTTACATCTTTCTTCAACAATGTTTCCACAGGCGCAATGATCTGTGCATATCTTTTGATAAATTTTATGTAGTATCTTGTATGTCCTAATGTGGTGAAAATATGTCTTACTGTTTTTGGTGGAGGTAAATTTACAATAATAGAAATCTTCGCAGGATCCACCATCAATCCTTGCTTGCAAACAATATGTCCTAGTAATATACCAAAAGGTAAACAGAATATGCACTTTTTGATATTCAGATAAATCTGATATTGCCTGCATGTGTCGAGCATCAGTCTTAAGCTTGCAACATGTTTTTTCAATAACCCGAATACTTTCCAATCATCAAAGTATACTTCTAAACACCTGTGAATATATTTTTTTAAAGATACAACCACCACCCTTGAAAATATGATAGGGGCATTCTTCGGTCCAAAAGGCGTCAATGTATACTAATATGAACCCCATTCTATAGCGAAGGTGATCTTATGTCGATCTTCTAGTGCAATTCTAATCTAATGGTATCCTGAAAATCCATTTGTAAATGAATAGGATTCTTAACCTCATCCATTGTCCAATACTTCATCAATGAAAGGAGTAGGGAATGGATCATGTAGACATGCATCATTTAACTTCCTTAAATCAACACAAATCCTATTTATCCTTGTGTTTTCTTTTCTTTTACCACCATAGGACTTACCCACTTGAATTCTTCCACAGGTTCAATGATTTCAAATGCTATCATTTTGTCAAGTTCTTTCTTCACTTTTTCTTTGTACTTTGGATTCAGTCTATAAGGGATTTTCTTAACTGACTTCGCATCAGGCTTTAGAGGAATATTTATAACTCATAAATCTCCTACTATGCCCTTCATATCTAAAAAATTAGTGTGAAATAACTCCTGGTATTCATGTAGAAGATTTGTCACTTTGCTGATTGTTTCTTCATCCCAATCATCTCCTCTAGTTTCAAACTTTGGCTCCTATTTTGATCCTATATTCACCTTCTTTGTCTTCAATGGCTTTGTTATATTGGTCATTTCTAACTCAGGTCCATTCACTTCGAGGTAGCCTTCAAATTCTTACATGTCAAAAATTTTGAAGGTCTTCATCTTCTTTTGCAGTGATGCTGTAGCATTCTAGTACATTTTGTAGCTACGCAACCCAATCAAGTTGCCAAGCATGTGGAATTTCATTCTCAAAAATATTCTTTTTAACTATCTGAAGGGCTAAATCTATACATGAAAAATCATCTTCAAAGCCAAATGTCAATATAAACCCATCAACCATCTCTGTCCATTTCGCAATACCATATCAAAATTTTGTTTCCAAGTACCAATTTGGAGGAATTGTCTCTAATGTATGGATGAACCCATGCACCCATTCTTCTCATGGAATTTCCTTCCATGCTATCATGCAGGGTTGGATGTGCTCTATAGGATCAATTTGACCATCATACTTATCTTCCAACTCTAGTTTTACCTGACCAAACCTTATCCATATCAACCTTTGACATTCTATCCAAGTTCCTATATTATTCTTATGTGTACCTCACCATATAGTAGGAGTAGCTCTTAGGGCTATATCCAAAGTTAACAATCTTTGACACTTTGGTACTGGTTCTTCATACTCTTCAAGAAAAGTATTTATATCACCCAAACCATCATAAAAATGTAAGTCACATATCTCAGTTTTCATACAGTGAATTGCTTTAGTAACTCATGCACATTGCCTTGTAGATACTTCATGTAACTTTTTTTACCAATTTTCCAATTCTTCTTTTGAATCTTAAGCACACGAACTATCATGCTCCCAACCTAACTTGCCTTCAATAGAATTAACACAATCTTGTTCTTTTGTTGTCATATGATAGATGTTATCTATATCAGTTGTGTTGCACTCCTTTTTAATCATTTTGGTATATCTTGCTCTTTCTAATGGATCCAAAGGAACAATCACTCTCATATTGTTTCTTTCAAATATCATGTTCCTCTTCTTTAAGTTTATTATAGCCATGTTGGAAAATTCCCAATCCAATCCAAGTAATGCAGGATAGGGGTTAATGTCATCCACAATTTCTATTACTTCAAAATCAGTATTAGTGTGCACCCCTTCAATGTCCACTGTAATTCCTGATAGTCTTCCTAGAGGAACAATCTTTTGTTGATTCGCCATTCTTAGCTAAATATGTGACCATCGAAATTTTGGTTTACCCATTAACTCCCATATTTGCTTTTTTAAGACATTAGCCTTAGATCCTAGATCTAAAATAACTTGGTCCATGTCATATTCTCCTATTTGTGCACTAAGCCTCATTTCCTTTCCAGTTCTCTTCTGTCTATGTAAATTGTTAACTTTGCGCATTTCACTCTGCTGTATTTCTTTAGATGCACAAGAATTTATTAATTCCTGAAGTCCTTCTACAACTCTTTGATCTCGCAACAATTTCATACAAATTTGAAGAAAATATTTTAAAGTATCTACCTTATATGCCACATCCTGCTCCTGTATTGTCAGAGCTTGACTTTGTGTCAAAGATGATACACCGTAGTTATTCTTCTGATTCTGCTACGCACTAGATGTTGAAGCTCTAGCATCCATAAAGCTTCACTTTGATTCCATAAAAAAATATTTTTCCTTTTGAATATAAAACCCAAGGGCTTTTTTAGTAGTGTTTCTAACCTATGTAGCTTCAACTTACTTCTTTCCATATGCTTTATCATTTCTAGTCGCAACTCCATTCCTTGGTACAATATTAATGTGAGGTTCATCGATCCTTGGTTCCACAGTCATCATTTGAATGTTCTTTGTTGGCTGTTGATTTTATTTTCTTGCATTTTTTTCCATAAGTACTAGACACTCCTCAATTACATGATCAAATTATTTGCAATACTTACATGTCGTAGTAGGATTCTGACAATCTCTTGCAAAGTGTCCTGCCTGGCTGCAGTTTTAGCAGATAATCTATCCACGAACCCTACCCACTCCACCACCTCGACTAGTACCTCGACCTCGGCCTTGATAACCAACTTGACCACTATATTTTTTATGTTACTCTTGTCCATATTCTTCAACTTTCATTCTATGGGCATCAATACTTCGCTCCATCATTAATTCATAAGCTCAACAATTGTTCTCATCATTCCCTACTGATTTGCAGTATTTTCAATGTAAGTTTCTTGCATTCTATACATACTTCTGTAATACGTAGCAATCTTCTATGTGGTGTTCACCTCTAGTTTTACATATCTCGCACCATAATTTGGGTCTGGGATTCAAAGGATTTGGTGCTCCACTAGCCATGTAGTTCCTGAAGAGAGGGCATTGTTCTTTAGAGTGGCCTTCTGATTTACACTTTGTACACAACACTTCTTCACGAACTTCCTTACTTTTATTCATCTCTTGTATCTACAGAGTCAAATTTTCTAACTGACTCTGGATCTGTTGCATACCTGCATTGGTATCCCCTATAGGTGAAGCTTCTAATTTCATCACAAGTTCTAAAGCTTCGGCTTGAGTTTCTATCTTCTGTTGTGATAAAGGCAATATTATATGTGGAACTAGGGCAGCTATAAACCATTATTTATGTTGTTGCAAAGCTATTTCAAAGCTCACCTAATCCAATAATATCTTGAATCTTTCGTCAAATTCCCACACAAAATCAGTACGTTTTTGTTTGATTTATTTTAGCTTTGTGATACACTGTGACTCGGACTTCAACTTCTTAAATTCTTTTACTAGCATTGTTTGTTGTTTGCAAATGATATGATTTGATTTCTAGAATACTTCCTGTACCATGTCAGGACTCTATGTTAGATTATTGTGACAAGTTTCTCTTTCTTTATAGTTTCTTCATGGACCTACTTCGTTGCCCATTTTTCTTCGCATAAAAACCAAAACTGCTCTAGATCCTCTAATCTAGTGCCTTTAAAGATAGGTAGCTTAATATCATCAACCATAGTTATTCTTGGAGGGTGAGGGGGAAGGGGTGGGGGAGGGAGATTTGTAAGGTAAGGGGGATGGAAAGTAAGGGGGCTAGGGGGAGAGCGAAAACAAAAAGCACCCTGATTAATACTTGATTCTAGCTTTGGAAAATTTTCAGGGTGGATGGGTGAATACTACGAAGTTCCTTCAGGGTTCTCATTGCGATTTTATGCACTTTTAGACTCTCTTAACAAAAGGGATATAGTAAGTTTCTATAAAATTATTTGGATCTTGGCCATGAGATCTCTTCTTAGTGTTTATTCTATATCTTTTTCCAATTCGCATTGTTCCAGTTTATCCTTTGGATCTTCTCCTAAACCGAAGTAGCTAATAATCTAAATGCAATCGTAAAATTCCCTTTTCGCACAAAAGTATCTTAATCCAAAGTTTTAGAGATTTCAAGAACTTACCTTGCGATCCTTTGAAAAAAAATTGTTCTACTTCGCAATAGGACATAATCGAGTCTAGCACAAACTTAGTAATGAATCCTCCCAAGATGTTGACAATCTAGAAGTCAACAACTCTTGAGATCCTATTGTAAGTGTTCTTAAGTCGTTGTATTAGTTCAGGAGTACACTCCTTAGGTTCATCTCCTTTAAAATAGTCTTTTCTCTTAATCAACCTTGATATCCACTTGTATAGCTCCACATGGAACGAGTCAAAGAATATTTCGCATTGATATTTGAAAATATACTTCTCCAACCACCTCCTAGTTGACAGACAAAGGCTTCTATTTTCTTGTTCTGCAAATTCTTGTTCCTTCTATTCTACCCAATCTTAAATTTCTTTCTTCAATGGGTGCCACATAAACATCCCTCAAACACAACTTCATCCCGTAAAAGGAACCATTTTTTGGCTTAGGTTGGGCTAACCCAGGTTCATATTTTACAGCGCACCAAAAAAACCCTCAATTACCAGCCCTTTCGGCAAAGATCTGCAACCAAGTCACAGTCTCACCCGAAGTGACTATGGGAGGTTGCAGAACTAGGTTTCTGCAGCCTGAGGGATGCTGCGATGTGGCACTTTTGTATCTTCTTATGCTTCAACACTTATAAATTACTTCACATTCATGAACTACTTCGCACTTATATATTACTTCGCAAAATTACATTCATCACTTAAACATAACATAAACATCCATAAACTTCACAGTACTAAAATAAAGTGCAGATAATAAGTAAATCAACACATGAGACACATATTTTACTATGGTTCATCCTAACAATGAGACTATGTCCACAAGAACTGTTGCTTATAATAGAGAATTGGTACAACAAATAGTTCTTTCCTACGCACATAGCTACAGGTTGTCTACGCTCTAAGTTGTAAATGGTCTATGCACTAAGTTGCAGACCCAAGCCTCTGTGCACTCAACTATGGAACCTCGCCCTTTCTTCGAGGTACAGATCACAAAAAAATCACCATAAACATAGATCTAAATCGATTCTATGCCTTGTTTCTTTATTATTCATCCCTATATATACTATTACATGAGGGATTACATCGCTACATTACCATGGACCCAATAGCATGGTTTCCAAAATACAAGGGACTATGGTCCAAAACCATCAACTTTTACAATATTTTATGCTTTTTACAAAAGTGATGAGCTTCGCTGCAAAACCCATATGTTGCACAATGACTTTATTGTGTGGTCTTGGTTGTGCTTTGTTTCTCTATTGTGTAGTCCACTCCATACTCTATGGAATCTTTTCTACTACATGCTTCACAAAACTCGGATTTCCTGACCAAAATCTCGCCAAGTTGGGTTGCTCCCAATAGGCAAGACTCCCTTTCATCATAGGCTTATAAAAAAGTAGGCACATTATTCCCTTTCTGTGAAGAATGATAAATGAGCAGGGGAAGTAGTCTCTTTCAGTGAAGACTGATAAACCAATAGGGATAGAAGTTCCTTTCAGTAGCAGTTGATAAACCTACAAGTAGCAGCTTGTTGGGCAATGATGTAATAAAGTTGAAGCTTGTAATGAAAACAAGATTAGTGTCTTATGTAAATGTTTCTCATGTTCCTAATGATGATTTTGTTATGTTTTATATGATTGAGTTGTGTTGTTGATCTGTGAATGATTGCAAAAGTGTTTGAAAAGCATAATTTGTGAAAATTGTATAATTTGGCCACACTATTGATTCACCCCCTCCTTAGTGATGTGCTAGTGGAATAGTGAGAACAAATTTAAGGGTTGAGATGAAAGCAGATAACAAGAAGAGCCACATACAACAAGATGAAAATGAAGGTTGATGATGAATGAGGTGGAGGGATTATACACTAAAGGAAAGCTAGAGAGGCATGTCGTGAGTGGTTGGAAAAAAAGGGAAGGTTGAGGAGAGAAACCTCACTAGAGATATCTTCGTAGATACAAGGAAGAAGAGGGATGATAATAGAAACAAATTGTAATATCATATATATATATTATATATATTATATATATATATATATATATCGAGAGAGAGAGAGAGAGAGAGAGAGAGAAATTTAGGTTCAAATGGGAAAGCTATGAAACTACTCCCATGAGTTAGCATTAAAACGTGCATGTCCTTAGTCATCATGGGAATTCTAGGTGTGAGTTTTGTATACATCATCGAGGAAGATGGCAATGGGTAGTTAACATGGCCATAGGGGTTGTCAAGGAAAGGCACCCATTCATTAATCCCCATCGATATTTTATTTAATTATGTCCATGATGCTTGTAGAGGAAAGTAAATGTAAATGGGTCAAATAGCTAGAATAGTTGTATTATACAATTATTAATATATTTCTAAAGCTAAAAAAAAAAAGTTGGGGAAGCAGTATAGATCTTGATGCTTGGTAGTGTACTTTGATCAAAGGGAAAGGTGTAAAGGAGGATTAGGAAGTTTCCTATATTCCTGAATCAAATGTTCTATTTTTTTCCTAATTTGGTAGTGTAAAAACACAATTTGCAACCATGTATGACAAATGGGGGAATTAGTACCAAAAAACCCTAAATATATTATATATGTACTACATTTATGAAGAATTTTGGTCCCCAAGTAACCTAAATATGAGCATAAGAGAGATTTCTAAAGCAGAGAGAAGAGAGAGAGAGAAGGAAAGAGAGATAGGGGTGGTTCATGCATGCTAAGAACGCAATATGAATAATGAACCCAAGAATGTCTAATAGAGTGGTACTAAATGGTAGGAATCTATAGAGAATGAAACCTCTAAGAAGATGATAAAATGTGTTAAGTGAATGGGAATTTATATTAGGAAATTAGTGTGGAAATCTTAAATTTGAGTGAGGGGCCATAAAAAATTCTTGGATATTGTGCTTAAGGTATCACTTACAACACAAGAGGGAATTCTTGATGGACTATGAATTCAATCAAAACTCCATATATGTAGTATTGGATAGGACTAGATATACTTTAAATATTAATAGGCTTAGATTGGCCTTTCCTTAAAAGTTAATTAGTCTCAAATCAACAATCAAAAGGTTGAGCATTGATCTCTTTATGTATGAATGAGAGTGGCCCTCATGTCATCCACCTTGTTTGAACCTTGTGAACTCCGATTGAAGCTTCCATTAGGAATCAAGTTTGGTACAAGGGTGGCCAACTACAAGAAATATTGCATTGTAGTTGAGTCTATGATGGGGTGGAACATGGCTCACCCTTCTTCAGTTTCCAACAAGCTTAATTGAGTTAGGTAACTATAGTCTATCATTTTGTAAATCAAATGTGATTACTTTCAAGTATCAAGCTTAACGTTATGTTGGATTTCTAGGTGAAAATGTATAGATAAGAAATAATTCACTTGTATTTCATTATTGATTATGTATAAAAAATGAGTGGAGTAAACAACATAGCTTACTTGAATCAATGAATATGAATGTTGTCTATAATGGAAGCCTCCCCCTTATGTTATTTTAGATCATTGTGCATTGTATGTTCATAAATTGCAAGGTTAACCTTGGTTGAAATGGTTGCATTTACCTATTGTTTCATGAATGTTGTCATGTTCAATTATTGTGTAATGTAATGGTTAAGTGAAACTTGTATGTTTCTAGGATATTAAAGGTTTCATATGTATCTAAAGATAAGCAAACATGTGCACCTCTATCTCCCGTGTAAATGGTGGAGGTGATAAGGATCATAAATTCCTATGTTCATAGGTAATGGTTGTATTTTTTCTGGAAATTGTTGAAAGAGCCTTGAACTTTGGAAGTGCTTGAGGAAGATTTTTTATATGAGAGGACAATTTTGGTCATTTAGACATTCTTTAAGATTTTGAAGTTTGGGAAAAAAATTGGGATTTACTCCTTGAATTTTGGATATTGGAAATCTTAGCCTTGGCCCTTGGTCACATGGCCCAATGGCGACCATGACCAAGAAATAGACAAAAAGGGGATTATTCAAATATTTGGCCACCAAAAGAAAAAGAAAAACACCCTTTTGCAGAAGTCTTGGTATGGCACAAATTTGAGTAATGGACTTTATTTGAGAACAAAATAACAAGTAAAAGGGTGCATCAATTGATGACATTGTATCTCAAATTATTCGGTAATCCTAGTGGATAGTGTCATGATTATGTCAAAAATCATGATATGGTGATGCCATGTGTATGACACATATCACTCTAATTTATCATTTTTTATCATGCCAACTATGCAAATATAAGTGGCACCAGGAAACACAAGTCAAAAAACACCACGTATCAAAGGACATATCATCAAAAACCACATTTTAATTTATGATTGGATGTTGGAGAATGATGCAGAATGTTAAGCTTTCATTTCAGGATATTCATATATGGGTATTTTGTGATGGTTATACTATGGAAAATCCTTGATATCCTAGTATTCTAGTATAGACATCAACAATGCCACATGGAAAGGGTACGATTGGATTTTAGAGGTAGGAGGTGGCATGCTGAGATTCCCACTCACTAATCAAACTATCAAGAGATTACAAAGGTTTTTTATACAAAATTCACCAATAACCCAATATATTGTGTTGGGATATTTCTATTTCAAAATATTCTATTATTTTAACCATCTCAACATATTGGAGGATTTTAACAATGTCGACATATTGGAGGATTTCAACCATATTGTCATATTAGAGTTTTGGGATACTAGTATACTAGGGCACTAGAACACTAGGACATTTGAAATATGCATGTTTTATAGAATCAATGATATGGAAACGCACCAATATGTCCAAATGTTAGTGGATGTGGTCCAGTGTGAGAGAGAAACATGGCCAAGGTATACCAAGTGATTTGTACGGATGTTGATGTGGCCTTAAAATGGGTAAGATTTTCAAGTGGGAAAAACTTTGTGATTGTAGCTTACAATGAGATAAAATTTATATTGTTGGAAAGATCTTGACGAGTAGAAGAAAGTGGCATGGGAGAATGATTTGAGTTAACTCAACTCCCGTATTTAACCAAGATCTTTTGCTTTCCTGATGTGATTAAAATAGCATAAAGGGACATAAATGCATGTTGTAAAGAAGAAGGAACATGACAATCATCAACAACATAAAATAACAAGACATTGATAACAGAGTTCGTCCAGAAGGGACTACGTCTTCAGGCCCCGATGTCAAGATGGTGTAGGCCACTGCATTAAGTGATGTCAATAGTGATGATGTACATAAGAGGTGATGTTGCTATCATACAAGGAAAATTCCCTCGTGCAAGAGTGGTTCTAAGAGATGTTCCACTACAGAAACTCTTAGTCAAAAAACAGACTCCTATCAGTATGGCCTAAACTCATGCATGATGATAATGAGCATCCCACCAACATGTCATAAAAGGGATCTTAATGCAAACATACATGGTGACAACATGAGTATCCCATCAACATGACGACAAAGGGATCTCAAACAAAACATGACGAATCATGACAACAAGTACATCCCACAAATGATTCCATGTCACATCAAGCAGGAATCATGAAACAAGTAAGAAAACAAGATCCCACATCAAACATCAAACAGGGATTTTTGCAGCACAATGCATATCAAGTGAAGTACATGAACACACTGCATATACCTCACATGCTAGGGTCATATGAAGAAGAGGATGTGAAACTACTGAAGCTGGTCATACCACGATCTCATGGTGTCCAATCTCATGGAAATGGTTGCTCACACATGAATGTTGACACCTTCACTCCACTTTGAAAAGTGGCCGAAAAATGAAATGAGAAAATGGAAAATCTTAATGCACCATCAGATTTCTAGCGTTGAACAGTGCAAAATCGATTGTCAAATTTCTGAATTATGAGAAAATGGAAATCTGGGGCTTAAGGAATCTTTTAAATTCCCCCTAGATTCCTCAAATATTCCCTCCTCAGGGTCCTCTGAAAATCTACTACTTAGATCGAAATTATGATCGTGCCATCAGGTTCGTGTCACTGAGAGGTGTAAGATCAACATAAATTTTGTCCAATTTGGACACTGCAAAAATTTCACCCTCTTGAGAATGGTACTCAATCATGGTTTCACCTACCTCTTCTCTGGGCTCATGGTTCTACCTGAAAATAAATTAATTAAAAATTCATGTCTCGGTTTTCGTGCACACACCTTGCTCCTCCATGCTTGGGCACACTAATGAAATGAAGGTTTATATAATTTTTTGGTGGGTGAATTAAAGAGGAAGTTGGTTGGGCAGATTGGTATAAGGCTTGAGTTACAAGGAGGAGGTCAGGTGGTCAAACCTTGACCCCTCCATATTAAAACATAGTCAGTTTTAAAAAACCTCATTTTTTTTGTGGGGGTCGGGTCCACATTGGGCGGCCCAACCCTTAACTACCGCAACACCTTGTATTAAATGGTTGGCGCATTAAATATTTGGAGGCATATTGTTGATTAGAGGTGGTGTCATATATTAATGTTTGTTGGTGTGTGACATGGGGTCGTCGCATGGTGGCAGGCCAGCCCACGTGGCTGGCACGGGCTTGATACTCGCCGTTCCCGCACTAATATATGCATGTGTTTAAAGGGTGGGGCGTGGGCTAGGTCCGAAGGAGATGTTTTAACGAGGTGAAAATTTTGCCCAGAATTTTGCCGGAGTTGGTTGGATTTTTTCCACTGGAAAACTTCCAAATTGTGTCTCCATTAAGTTTGCTCAGTGAGCAAAAGTCAACCAAAAATATGACTAGCTCGTTCTCCCTCATACGAGCTCGGATTGATGAACCATTCACACCATTGCGATCAGAACAACAAGATCTATTCTTTGGTCTTGGTTCGAAAGCATTTCGATCTTTTTTATTTTTGAGCTTCCATAATCCCTCTTTGTTCGGTGTGTATCTCTAGAGCCACCTAGATCAATCCTACCCACTGAGGAGCTTTTGGTCCTCCAAAAGCATGAATAATAATCTGAAACTTATTTGTACCTTGTCTACATCACAAGCATCCTGAAAAAGGTCTCGCTTCCATCTCGTTCACCTTTGTTCTTCGGAGCCTTAAGTGATGCGTCGATACCTGTAACTTCTGCAACCTATAGTACATTGTTTTTGAAATTACATGCTTTACTTACATGACCAAATAATGACCCAAGCATCCCATACTTTCCACGAGTTTATAACACATACTCGATGGTCAATTTTACATCGAAATGGACACAATACCCCAGCTATGAAAACAAGGCTGACATATCATTGTTGCTCCAACAACTGATGGAAAACACATCATCACTGCAAAACATGATTTAAAAAGATAAGGCCAAAACCATTTTTGCTTTGACAAGTGATGGAAACACAACATCACTTTCATAATGTAAAATGCAACTCAAAATAAGACTAGACATCATTGTTTCTTAACAAGTGATGGAAATACGTCATCACTTTTTCATTTTAAAATGCAACAAATGATTTACAAAAGCATGACCATGGAAAGCTAACATATATAGAAACCATTTTTCACTTATCGTTGTGAATGGGTCATTCCCCAGTGATGGTTTTTCTTGTCGAATAACTACTTCACCTAGTTCATGCATTGACACTTTGTCTTTAAGGCGCTGCTTTCGATGGAGCCTCTAGCAAGTGGCTCTTTGATGGCCACATCTATCGTAGTGACTACAATAGGTCTTCTTCCTCCAGATCTATTTAACATGTTTCTTTTCCTGCTATTGAGAGGGTCTTTCATGCCTCCTCCTTTTGTGTGCTTCTATTCTTTTCCAACACTTAGAAAATGTATGGTTATGTAATCCACAAAAGGTACATGTTTTTTGATTCCATGATTTATGTCCATCTTTAACAAAATGATTATAATTGAAATGAACATTTGAATGTTGAGAGTGGTTATACCTTTCCTTGCTGTCTCTGGTGTATGTATCGTGATAAGAGCTTACCTAAGCTCTCTCCCTACAATAGGCACTACCATGGGATGATGGGGATGTGTTCCCATCATTCTCTTTCCTCAAAAATTTCAATGATGTCTCAAAAGAATCTGACACCTTGGAGCATTCTCCCTCGGTGTATCTCAAACCTCCAGATCGAGGTCTGTGCTCAACTTCCAATGGTTGACTTATGCCTTGGTTATTAACACCAAGTTCTTTTTCCTCCTTGTGCCTCGTCCTAGTAAGGAGCATCATGTTTGTCCCTGTAATTGGTATCTCCACATCTCCAACAGAAATCATACTATGTGAAGACGAAATTGAAAGGAAATCAACATCTTTTACCTTCTCCGTTGGTTTGGAAAGGATTGATGAGGGCTTCTCATCATTTGTTGTTGGTGGTTCCCTAGATGTCTTGACGCATTCCCCAACTTCCTTTCTGACATACCCAAGTCCTGCTAGACGAGGTAATCCTTCTACTTTGATGGGGTTGACAATACCTTGGCCATTAATGCCCAAGCCTTTTCCTTCATACCCCATTTTCTTCAATAGTTTGGAGCCAATTCCTGTGGTATGATTTTCAAAAATAGCGAAATCATCATCATGAAACATACATGAATTCAGAGAACTAATTTTTACCTCACGTGGGTCACATTGCAACTTTTCCAAGGCCTCCTCCTTAGCTTGCAATTGTCATAACAAAATATGTTTCTCTTCTTTCTCTTCATGTAGAAGCATCTTCAATTCAACGTTATCTATTTGAACACTTTGGTTGTTGTGCTTCAATTCTTCCAGAGCCTCTTCCATGGCTTGCAACTGAAGTTGCAATCACTCCTTTTCCTCTGTCTCTTTCTGTAGAGTTTCATACATTATTTCCACCCTTTACGAAATTTTGAGCATGGTCTCGTACATCGCTTTTCGTCCTCTGTCGCTACACATTCCATTGTTCATGCTTGCAATTCACATCCACACAAAGACCGCTCTGATACCAAACTTGATTCGAGTTGACTCAATCCCCAGATTTAACCAAGATCTTTTGCTTTTGTGATGTGATTAAAATTGCAATTAAAATAGCATAAAGGGACATAAAAGCATGTTGTAAAGAAGAAGGAACATGACAATCATCAGCAACATAAAATAACAAGATGTTAATAACGGAGTTCGTCCAGAAGGGACTACATCTCCGGGTCTAGGTGTCAAGATGGTGTAGGTCGCTACATTAAGTGTTGTCAATAGTGATGATGTACATACGAGGTGATGTCTCTATCATACAAGGAAAATGTCCTCATTCAGGCGAGGCTCCAAGAGATGTTATGCTACAGGAAATCTTAGTCAAAAAACGGAGTCCTATAAGTATGACCTAAACTCATGCATGATGATAATGAGCATCCTGCCAACATGGCATAATAAGGATCTCAATGCAAACATACATGCTGACAACATGAGTATCCCATCAACATGATGACAAAGGGATCTCAAACAAAACATGATGAATCATGAAAACAAGTACATCCCACAAATGATTATGTGTCACATCAAGCAGGAACCAAGAAACAAGTAAGAAAACAAGATCACACATCACACATCAAAAAGGGATCTGTGCAACACAATGCATAGCAAAAGAAGTACATGAACACACTGCATATACCTCACATCCTGGGGTCATATGAAGAAGAGGATGTCAAACTGCTGAAGTTGGTCGTACCATCGATCTCACAACATTGAATCTCATGAAAATGGTTGCTCGCACATGAATGCTAACACTTGCACTCCACTTTGAAAAGTGGCCGAAAAATGAAATGAGAAAATGGAAAATCTGAATGCACCATCAGATTTGTGGCTTCGAATAATGAAAAATCAACTGTCAAATATTTGAACTCTGAGAAAATGGAAATCTGGGGCTTAAGGAATCTTTTAGATTCCCCCTAAATTCCTCAAAGTTTCCATCCTCCAGGTCCTCTGAAAATCTGTTGCTCAGATCGAAATTCTAACTACACCATCAGGTTCATGTCGCTGAGAGGTGTAAGATCAACATAAATTTTGTCTAGTTTGGACAATGCAAAAATTTCACCCTCCAGAGAATTTCGCTCAATCATTGTTTTGCCTGCCCCTTCTCTGAGTTCATGGTTCCACCTACAAAAAAATTAATTAAAAATTCATGTCTCAGTTTCCATGCACGTTCCTAACTCCTCCATGCTTGGGCGCACTGATGAAATGAAGGTTTATATAAATTTTTGGTGGGCGGATTGGTATAAGGCCCGAGTTACAAGGAGGAGGTCGGGTGGTCAAACCCCGACCCCTCCATATTAAAACATAGTCAGTTTTAAAAACCTTCATATTTTTTTTTGTGGGGGTCAGGTCTGCATTAGGTGACCTGCCCCTTGACTCTCACAACACCTTGTATTAAATGGTTGGCACATTAAATATTTGGAGGCGTATTGTTGTTTGGAGGTGGTGTCGTATATTAATGTTTGTTGGTATGTGACATGGGGCTGCCGCATGGTGGCAGGCTAGCCCACGTGGTTGAAGCACACTCGATACCCGCCTGTGCCACATTAATATATGCATGTTTTTAATGGGTGGGGCATGGGCCGGGTCCACCAAAGTTGGCCCACCCACAACCCATATATAATGTATGCAATGGTTTGGTTGAAGGGCTCGGCGGGGTATAATGGCCACCGAGCCATATTTTATAATTTAATTTATGGTATGTGATGTGTTTTGGGCTGGTGGGGTCATGGCTCGCCAGCCTTTTAATAATCAATTTGATAATATGGTTTGGGGGTGGAGGGGTGGTGGCCCGCCATCTCAAAATACATATATATATATATATATATAATATATATATATATATATTATATATATATTATATATATATATATTATATATTTATATATATATATATATATATTATATATATATATATAATATATATATATATAATATCTATTTATATATATATATATATATATATATATATATATATATATAATATATATATATATAATATATGTATGTATGTATGTATGTATATATATATATTTACAAAATAACTGACCATTTCGAAAATTCTGAAAATTGACCGAAGCAGACGTTTTAACGAGGCAACAATTTTGCCTGGAATCCGGCCAGAGTTGGCTGGATTCTGTCTGTCAGAAAACTTCCAAATTGTGTCTCCATTAAGCCTACTCAGTTAGCAAAATTTAACCAAAATTTTGACAGGCTTGTTCCCCCTCATAAGAGCTCGGATTGACGAACCATTCACACCGTTACAATCAGGACGACAAGATCTACGCTTTGGTCTTGGTTCGAAATCATTCTGATCACTTTGATTTTTGAGCTTCCATAAGCCCTCTTTGTCTGATGTGTGTCTCTGGAGCCACCCGAATCAGAGAAAATGGAGATTTGATAACCCAATCATCATAATACTCCTTGAATTTGGGTTTAGATACGCCCCACAACCCTAATATGACATTATGGGGTTGGGTGTCCTACATAGTTGTAATAGAGTTGTGGTTCAAACATCAAACTTGATTGGTCTAGATATAAACCACAAAATCAAAATTAGAGTTATGTTATGACCAAAGATGTACCGCCGAGGTGAATTGAACAAGATGTAGAGCTTGCTAGTTATGTTTTGGTAGTAATAGTGCTACCTATATTTAACCTTAAATAAAAGTTTTTGTTGATTAATCTAGAGAAATTGTATGAAGAAAGTACTCTCTTTAAAAAGATTCATGTTTCATAATTTTTTCCTCGCGGAAGGATATTGAATAGAGTGTGAACTTCTATAATTGATCTTGAACTTGAAATTAGAAAAGTATAATTAAAGGCAGAAAATTGTAGTGGAAAAAATTGCATGTGTGTGGTTCTAAATAGGTTTGATACTTGTCTTGCATGGAAAGATAGTGTACCTCAAAATGAATGCATATGTGAATAAATAGAAAATAATTTTTGTGGTAGATTGTTAAATTTATTAATGAGTTTTGGAAAATTATTTTCTAGTTGGAATATTAGCTAAATTTGAGTGTGATTTTACGTTGAAGCAACTCTTCAATTTTGGACCATTATAGCCCAATGCATATGTTGTCAAAGCAATTACATATGCTGAAAAATATCATCTCCTTTCTTAAGCTAACACTGATGTGTTTTTTCAATCACATAAGAATGCACCCAATAGTGAAGGGAAAACTACCCGCAGAGTAATACAATATAACATGGAGGCAATTCCATCAATCAAAGGTGATGAATTAGATGAAAGGAAAGTTATAGAATATGCCCCAAAATTGATAGAACAATGAGAAGTTTAAAGGATAAACTTCAAATCTACAAGCCTAATAATGAGAAACCCATTAGACAACAAGAGAAGTATATAATATTAAATTAAATGCTACTACAAATCTTGTCATGCATGCAAACATTGTTGCAATCTATACCAATTTCTAGAGATGCAACAAGATGCTATGATGGAAAGTTCATGGAGTTCCATGGACTCAAGTTGGGGTATCTCACCTTGGATGACTATGGTAACAATTTCATAGAGCTATTGAAATATGTATCATTTATTAAAGAGGTGGAAATGAGGATACAATGCTTTCTTAGTGGGTTTCTAGAATATTTTCAAGATTAGATAGAGTATGAAGAACCCAATACACTTGATGATACCATCCAAAGAGAAAATAATTTCTATGAGTATTCAAAGGCTAAGGTGGAGCATCATGATATCTAGAAGAACAAAAACAAAGTTGGGATCAAGAGAAAAAGGTTCAAAGCATCCCAGTATGAGTTATTCAGAAAGATTGTTAAATTCAAGTTTCCAATGAAATATGTACACAAGCAAATTTATCGTCCCACTTAGGGGAGAAAGGGGGCATTAGACTAGCAAAGGAAAGAATAGAGGACCAAAAGCAAAATCCATTGAAATGTTGGGGGTGTGCAAAGGAGCATCTTCTTTTCTACCTCCTAGATAAGAAACATGATGGAAGGAGAATTTTTGATGTTCAAGAGACTATGAAAATGGAAGAAATAACCAAGACCAAGTCTAAATTTTATGCAATAGTTGAAAATTATAGTATCATGGTTGTTGGGCCTCAAATTTGATGTTATTTGGATTTCTAGTAAAACCCTTCTTGCCTTATCACAACCACTTCTTTCATCACAATTACGACTCTTTCCAGCACTCTTTGCTAAAATTGGAATTCAAATGCTCATGAGTTAATATTATTGGTTTTATCACCATTTTAATGAATTAGAATGATTAAAAGTATTATTTTGTTACTAATGATAGTTTATTAAGCTTGGGCCTTGCAACCAGCCTCTGAGGTTGGAATATCCATGTAACCTTATGGAAGATTTTAGACCATGGGTTTTGTTTCTAACATCAAAAACATGGTTCTATTTTGTTTACTTTGTACCCAAGTTAGTTCTAGAAGACTCTAGGAAAGGATCAATAGCTTGAATAGCTTATGCCACACATAATTGAGTCATCAAAGTTGGGCACGATTTTTGAGAAAATGGAGAAGAATTTGGTAAAAATAAAAAAATGGGGTTTTCTTAAGACATCCATAAGTAGGTTATAAGTGAATATTTTCTCTAGAAAATTCATGAATTGGGAATAATTTAAGGTTCTTTCATAGGAAAAAATTAGGTTGCATCCATGGTCTAGCTACGCCCAAATTGAGCAATTATTTAGCAGAATTGAACCAGCCAAACTACTTTAGAGGATCTCATGCTAAATTAATATCACCTAATTAGATCTCCAATTGAAGATACCAACAAATTAATTCTTTATAATATTTATCATGATTTGCTGAGAAACTTTTGGGAAAATTGTCTCAATTCTCCCTATCCCTTCTTGTATAAATACTGGGGAAAAAGCCCTAATTAGGGGGTTAGGGAATAAAGTTTAGAAAAAATTTCAAAGGGTGAGGATGTTTGTATTTTTATCCTGTCGACTTATCCATTGAGGTGACCACTGGGTTTGAAATTATTGTTTCTTTTACTTGTGTAACTGTTGAGATTTTCTTCTAATGCAAAGACTACCCTACTAGAGTTTCCTTATTTGTGTATTCTCTATGATATGCATTAAGTTCTTTCATGAGGGAACGACTTGGTTAGATTGAGCCCACCAAACCAACTCGTTGCTCTCTTTTCCTTCATTTATTTTTTGCTATAATACATAGATATGCATGTTTATAATTTGATTTAGAAGTGTGATTTATGGAGTAACTTTGTATTCCTCGTATCTATGTTGAATTTATTTGAATAGCACATAGGTTCCTCGTTTTGTTTTGTTGATACAATATTATTGAATGAGTGAATAGGTTTGCATATATTTGGAAATTGTGAAGGTTGAAACTATGATATGCTTCTCTTTCTATTTTTTGGGTTGTAATATGATGAGAGCGAACCTAATGGCAATGATATTTTGTTAAAGTTTTCTTCAATATGTGTGTTACTTTATTTCTCATACCTAGAGTCGACATTATTATTACAGGTAAATATTATATAAGAGACACATTAAAATAGTGAAGTATCATGTAGCATCAATTGAGATTAAACGATTATGTTTTAACCAATTTTGATCTACAAGGTATTTGTATGTTGAGATCTTGAATTACACTTGAGTGTTTAATCATCATAAAGAGAATTTTTATGAATGTGTTATCTCCTTTGTGAATTTTTGGCATTGGTAGCATCACATATTAGATATATCTCGTTTATTAGTGATATCATTGTATAAGTTTTATGCTTAGAATATAAAATCACACGCAGGTTTCGTTAATAAACAAAATAAACCTTAGATCTGGGTAAATATATTGTGTCTCTGCAATCATTATTTTGTCTTATTGACAAACATATTATTTTCATTTGTATTGAATTGATGAGGATGGTTTGTTAGATTATTTTTTTATATTATTAGCTACACTTTTCCTGTAGAACATATATGCACTAACATAGAGTGGCTTTGCAGTTAGGACTTAGTGAAGATTTGAAACTAGATTCATTACCTTTCTATCATTGTTTAAGTGGGTTTTGCAATATGTTTGGAAGGAGAATCTAATTAAGTTCGAAGTACTTTTCGTTTTGATGTTGCAATGAGATCCTCAACCATCTTTCCCTTGCATAACTGAGTCAGACACTAGGTTTTCTAGCTTGGAGGGAGTTAGTACTAGGAACCCTATTCCTTTCTTACTCGGTTTGTGTGAAAAACTATAAAAGGGTTCTTGATTCTCCAGAAAACCTGAACATGGCATTAGGCATGTCATCCCAAGAGGAGCCAGGACTAGGAAACTTTGTCCCTCCTTTCTTTAGAAGTGTGTAAATAACAAAACTTCTTAATTTCCTCTTGTCCTCTAGACAATTGAGCAGAACACTAGGTTTTCTAGCATAGATGGAGCAAAGACAAGGAAATTATGTTTCTTCTTGCCTCAAGAGTGTGAAAACCACACAGGTCTTTGATTTCCTTTATCTTTTGGACTACTGAAACAAATTTTAAGTCTTTCAACCCAGAAGGAATTAGAATCAAATGAGCCAAGTGGGCATTAGTTAGGGTTTTTCTTTTGAATAATTCATTGGGAATTACATTAATAAAATGAAATTAAGAGATTGAGTTTTAGCATAAACTAAAAGGGATGATGAGTGGATTGTTTAGATAGAAAAATATTTGTTTGTAGGTTTCTAAAGGTCTTATTCTAAAATAAACTATGTTGTTCCTTGAAGATTACAAATCTCGGTTTGACATATTAAGTTTTGAGATAATTGTTTTTCAAATACCACACTCAACAATTGTGAAAGCATACTAGGAGTTGTAAATTGTATCCAGATATAAGAGGACTTATGGATAATTTAAGAATGTTGAGTCACCCACCACTGATGATGAAAAGGAATGAGGGAACAATGAAAAAAAGCTATCGAAGAAGATCAGAGTGTTGAAGGAAATTCTAAGGCAGAGAGATGGGATTAATGATAATTAATGATGTTTATATAATGTATAAATCTATATGCATAAAATTTCAAGGGAGGGGCTCCCCTAGACTATTTAGAAATCATTTTGTTTTTGAGGTTATTGTTGTAACTTAAATGGTTTTGAGTGCAATATGTAGTTTTATGGTTTATTTGTGCATTTGAACAATCAATTTTTATAAAAGAGGGGGGAGTTTGAAGTCATGCCTAATCCATTTACAATTGGAACATGAATCAATCAAAGAACCACATTACCTCTCCCCATAATATTTCCAAAGAAACAAGCATACGTGCAACCCCCCCCCCCCCCCCCCTCTTGGATGCATGCAATGATGTGACTTAGTGGAACCCTTACCCGCACAACAGGGCATCACATTGACTAATGGTGGAGGTGAAATCATGAAAAAATAATGAAATAAGTGTTATAGATGGCATCTGGGTGGTGAAACATAATTGGTCCATCTGTCATAAGCATGAGAACAATGACAGTAATAATCAATAAGAAGGAATTTACTAGTATTTTTCAACATAAATGTTATATTTCCAAACATATTGTGTTGTGTGTATTTGAACGACTATAATAATCACTAAAGGGTAAAAAATACTGATATATCTCATTCTTCTTGAAGCAATCTATGAATTTTGTCTTTAGAAGCCATATAATATCCTACAAAGCTTGCATAGCTTATTGTAGAATATTACCAAGTAAACTCTCAAATTTTTCCTTCATTATGTTTCAGTAAAAATGAAGATTAAAGTGAAAAACCCCCAAACTGCATATTCTTACCATCCTATAAACCTCAAATGCCTAACATTGATAGACTGAGATAGGTTATCAAATTCATCAAAGCTTGGTGGCATGTTTAGAATAGAAAAAAATCCAATTCCTATAGTGTTTTACATCAATATTATGAAAAAAAAAAAACTAAGTTGTCATGAATTTCGTTGTTATTTTATTAACCTTTTTAGCTTGTTCTTCTTTCAATTGTAGAAAATCATTCAAAAAGAGGTATGTATAGCTAATATTTTTAATATTTTTCAAATTGATTCTTATAATCCTAGATGCATGGGGTAATTGTTGCGATATATTAATCTATCTCTATAATATGTGGCATTTGTTGGAAAGGAGAGATAAAAACCATTAGCAAATGCTTTCAAGCTTGTTTGTGTATGACTGAAATATGTGGTTAATTAATTTTTGGAATATTTTGTTAAACTTTAAGAGGAGTCTATAATAAATGGAGAAGTATCTATAACACTAATGTATTTAACATAAATCGGAAAATATTTTAAAAATTAAAAATATGTAACAAAGCACCAAACCATATACGAATGGACATTGATAGTTACATAAATGACGTAAGTAGTAATATCATCACAATCTCCTCCTTGGAAGTTGCATTAGCCAAGGATGAATCCCCACATTTCCCCTACACATTGCAAAATTCATCCTATCCACTACAATAGTTAAAGATTTTTCCACATTATGTTAAGTTCTATCATTGAGTACAGTTACTTAACTAAACTCCATCATCCCTCTAATTTAATGGAATTACACCTTTATATTCTTTGTCCATTGATGAAACTTGGAATTCTTTCCTAAAGAAATTTAACATAGGATGGTTACAACAAATATTCATGGACCCATGTCCAATTCCAATATTTCTTCATATCTACTTCAACGGGATGACCTTCTTTTCAAGTTTATGAAGTGACAATGTAATTTTCTTCAATATTAGAATGGGAATCACTTGTTTCCTCTCACCCTTCCAACTCATAGGTCTTTTAAAAATTTAAAATATATATTCCCTATTGGACTTTGCATTTCCTACATCAACTACCCAATCTTTTTCAACAAACCCATGTATTTGATGCTTCTAACTTCAATCCCCCTAATGATAAATATCATAGTCGTTAGTGCATCATAAGTACTTAAAGATCCTATTGATAGTTTCCTAACAAGGTTTCTTTGTATTAACCATGCACCTTTTTTAAATTGCCACTATATGATCAATATTTGGTATTATGAATACCATTGCATACATAAGGCTACCAACTGCACTAGCATATGGCACTTCAACAAAATAACTCTCGCATGAGATGGAGTGAATGTTGGTTTACATTTATCCATCCTAAATGGCTCAAGTATGTTTTTCACATGCTTTATTTTTCCAATATATAAAACTTCCAATAATATTGATATTTCTTCATCTCGATTCCCAAACAATAGTGTAAATCAACAAAAGTGGGAGTATATAAAGGTGATTCATCATTGTACTTATAAATAGTGTTGGTGGGGATATGAAGAAGGAGATTAGATAGTCAGATAATGGTGGGATCATAATTGAGGCATTTCGATGTATGCAGTGGAATCCATTGTAGGAGGAACTAAAGAATAGACAAAGGGGGTTTCCTAAACAATTTTTCTGTGTTTAAGATATCAATTTAAGGTTGCTCAAAGTGGAAAGTATCTCGAGCAATTTCTTGAGTATCCTTTGAAGAGCCACATGGAGGGGAAACATTGAGATAATTTTGAGTTTGGAAGCATTCTAGAATGTTCAATGAGGATTTTACTTAATTAAACAATGTAGAAATGGTAGCATATGGTTTTCCTTGATAAACAACTTGAGGTTAAGAGTTGATGTCGATGGTATCTAGATGAGAATAAAACATGGATATAGAGGAAGAATTTGAGAAGATACATTTAGTGGTGAATTGAAGGAAAGATTGAATGATAAATGTTTGTCTTCTTCCCCCTAAATGAGAGATAAAGTGATAGATGTTTCTGTTCACCCCCCTAGATGGATATATTTTGAGAAAGTGAGGTAAAAAGTTTTATGGCGTGAGTGCAAACGAGTGGGATTAGTTGTGTTGAATATGATTATTGGAATCTCTATTTAAGTTAATGTAATAGCAATATTTTAAATGTTGGGTTGGATTTTTTTGCATGAACCACATCAATAGTGTCAAAATATTGTTTTATATTATTCATCAATTTGTGATGGTGAACAAGTGATACTAACTTGACCCGATTAACAATTAATCAGATTCCACTAAATAATCCATTGAATAGTTCTATCATATGAATGAAATATGGACCTTTAGCCAAAACTATAAAAAAAATGGATTGGTTTCGACATATTGGCATGTGTGATTGCATATCATGCAAGATTTAAAATTGTTTAATATTTCTCCGCCTTCAATAGGGAAAAAAACCGCAACATGATGAGATAGTAGTGTTCTCTTTAAAATAATTTCGTGCATTGTTCGATCAAGCAACTAACTTTGTCCATGTATAATGTACACAAAACATTTGCAAATGTGATAAGAATAAGTGCAATTAAAGCTTCAGTTGTGACATTTAGAGTCGTGCATTGAATCTCTTACCTTAGGAATACTGGGTTATTATTTAAGGCATGCATGATGGATATTAATGTAGTTTTGGATTTTGGTCATAATTAAGGTATACCGCTATAGGTATGTCATTATAGACAAATGTTAACTAACAAGTCCATTACCATTTTTCTCATTCTAAATGGCCATTAACAAATAGATTATCGATTGGAATTCCAAGGCCCATACTAATGTCATAAAATATCGTACATAAGAATAATCATCTTTAGTAATATAGCGATAATACTGCTTTATCTACCACATCTACAAATTTCTATAAGAAAGGATAATTTTTTTTAGAAAACACCATTCTCTATTGTTGAGACAACACTTTGAAATCAAAGGTAACGAGTTAAAATATTGTGTCACAATTAGTTGAAAATGTAGATCTCCAAGAAAACAAAAGTAAATATTAGATTGACTTGTTAAATTTAATTGACTACATCATCATTAACCCTAATCATATCAAGTTACCATTGTTTAGTAGGTGAAATTATGTGTCATGGAAATCATTCCGTATGGTGGTCTATTTCAAAGTGTCAAATAACCTATATGCAACTTGGCTTATCATTTCACATTAATTTAAGCATATAAGAAATGTTTGTGCATTAATTCATTGAGATTACACATGAATCTTAGGTTTGAGATATTTTCTAATCATATTTACTAAACATAAAAAAAAATTATACATTGATATAATTTAAGTAAATTTTATTAGCTAAGTTTAAATAATCCTTTATAATTTTTTAGAAATAGATTTCCACTCCTATAAAATGTAATTCAATAATTATTAGTGAAATAATTGAATTTAAATTATTAGTGATGTAATTGAATTTTAAATTATTAATGTTATTTGTAAAAAAATAACTTTCTGCACCTTTAAAACTTATTTTAAATTATATTTTAAAGTCAAAATAATTTATTATAAATAAAATCTAAAATCAGTTTAACCTCGTACCGGAACACAACATGTATTATATAAAGAAGCCAACATTGATCTTCAAATCTAAATTGACTTTATCGCTTGGTTCACAATATACCTGGACAAACGCACCTAACCTTGAAGGTTCAGTTTTCAAAATACATAGTCACATATCAATGGTTTTTTTATATTTTCATGCAATTTGGAATTCAAATATTAAAAAAAAAAAAACTTAACTTTTTATATCTTAACTTGTAACAGAAGATCAATATTCTTTATATATATATATATTACTATGGACCAAAGTCATAAAAAATTTCAATAATGACATCATCTCTGAAATTTAATATTCTCGACTAACTAAAAGCTCTGTACAATATTTAACTAATTAAATATTCTTGACCACAATCAACGTTGTCTCCACTCACGCTAACACTATCACTGTCAATGTTGACGATAAACAAGGTAAAGCCCGTTTCTTCACGTTGGTTTGAAAACAAAAATATTCAAAACATATTTTCTTTTATAGT
This sequence comes from Pinus taeda, assembly GCA_000404065.3. Taxonomy (NCBI): domain Eukaryota; kingdom Viridiplantae; phylum Streptophyta; class Pinopsida; order Pinales; family Pinaceae; genus Pinus; species Pinus taeda. The sequence goes on along the minus strand of APFE030239047.1, from coordinate 61,173 downwards.
TTTTTCATATATTGGGTCACATACTTACCTGTTGCAATTGAACACGTACGTAATTTGGGGAATGCTGAATTTTCAACCCAAGAACCCTAAATGATTGCTTTTCCCTAAAAACATAACGGGACCAACAATATTGACTCAATGAAGTAGGGAATCATTGAAGTGTGTTGTTAAAGAAATTGACCATTATAATGTTGATGCTACAAATTAAGAGCTATAATATAGGTTGCAAGTTAACTTATTGAATTGAACAAACATGAGGTGGACAATGTTGATGTGTAGAAATATAAATAAAGGCCAACTAAATTATATTTAAAAAATTTCTAGAATAATAATAAATGTGTGTCTAATGGATTAAGAAAAGAGAAATTATTAAAGGTAATTATAGGATGAATTATATGGGATCTTTATTTATCTGTTTTTGCATATTATCATGTTCGAAAATCTAATATTGGACAAAAGTGAATTATGGCTTGGGACAATGTGTGTCATATAAGAACTAATGTAACTTTTTACAATGATGGCTAGATTGTTAGGTCCCTATACTACTAGTGTAACCCCTTATTATTATTAGTACAACCCCCTTATTGTATTGTTGTGCCTATGTAGCCCCCATATTGTTATTATTGTGCCCCATAGAAGCCCACTATTGTTATTATTCTGCCCTTACATTATTATTGTTATTTCGGCTCTGATTATATTATGACCCCTTATACCCCTGATTAGCTTAGATTCTAGGGTTTCGCTGCTCCAAACAAGTCATTGTGCCATTTTCACTATAATTTTTTCTGCGATGTTTCAGAAGCGGAAAAAAACCATTTGATTCGAAATCTCTCTGAACCTCAAGTCAAAATTTCAAATCTTGTTTTGTTGTATTGTCGGATATATGATCTGAGGAAGTTAGGGTTTTTGCAAGCTCCAGAGTTCCATCTCAAATAGGCCATCGTGGCATTTGCGCTATAATTGTTTCTCTACAAAGTTTCAGACTCTGAAATTAAAACCCATTTGAGCCGAAAACTTAGTGAAGCTTGGCCCGAATTTTAGATCTTGTGTTGTTATATTTTCAGAGATATAGTCCAACACATTTAGGGTTTCTGCAAGCTCCCGAATTACATTCTAAACAAGTAACCTTGGAAAAATCATCATAACTCTCTCTCTGAGAATCTGATTGATCTGGATTTAAACAAGAATGCAACAAATTACAGCGATAACTATAAACACAAAGATGCAGTAGAAATAATACTTCATTTGATTAATATAAAATATTGAGATATGCTTACAAACAAAAAATGGAAATAAATAGCTAGGGCGATGATAGCTTATCTCTGAGAAGAGATGTGGTCGCTACATGCCTCTGAACTGTCTTACAATGAGGCTCGAAGGCCTATTTATTGTTGAGAAACAATGGAAAACCCTTAACATTCCAAAACCTAACCCTAGAAGATGAAACACCAAATTGTGGGCCCCGTTTGGGTAAATTGGTACATCAATTTCCCGAGGTCGTAACTTTGGCATACGATCTTTGTTTGACGTGTACAATAGCTCGTTAGAAAGATCTATCTGAGCACTACCACTTTGGGAAGGGAAACATGGGTCCATGGACCCATGTTGCCCTCATATTTCCCAAAAAAAGTCGTTTAGGGCCTCAAAACAGCTCCAGAAGTTCAAGACTCGAAAAACTACTAAAAATAGTAAACTGCGCTACAATTTAGGAAACTGAAAAGCTGAAAGAGACAGTTGTGCGGGTCCAAATGGGATAGGTGGGTGGCCACCAACATCCACTTGGATCACTAATACAAATTTCATAGAACTCGACAGAAATAAAATGGATTGTAGTTTGTTGGGTATCATTTTTAGAACCTAAGGGCGAAACAGTGATGCGGGGCATGTTGTACAAGTTCGCTCTACTGAACTAGTCTATAATTAGGTCATCACAAGAGATTGGGAATAACTCTTTCTTAAGGAATCCAATTGCGTTCAGACTTGCATGTTTAGAAAGAGGACTCAGACTGTTATCACAGGCTGACATTTCAGAACTTAAAGATCTGAAATTACAGAGTTATGGTTGTTTCAATATCGAGCTCCTAAAATCAAGAAAAGGCGATATTAAGAAGTTTGATGGTAAGGATCTAGTAAATTGGATACTACATATGGAGCAATATTTTGATTTACATGAGGTGTAACTGTTACAAAAGGTACATAGTGCATCTTTATATCTAGAACCAAATCAATTTTTATGGTATAAAGGTCTTTGTTCTCATAAAGCACTTGTCACTTGGTCAATTTTCACGGAAGAAATGATAGCATATTATGAGGATACAAAGAGTAACACCTTCTTTAGCCAATTGATAAATCTCAAACAAAAGGGTTCAATGGAAGAGCACATTGAGGACTTCCAAAAACTGAATATAAGGGTAAATGGTATTCCAGAGAACAAAAGGATTGAAGTCTTCATAGGGACTTTAAAGGATAACATTGAACATGAGGTTCGTCTTTGGGAACCTAATTCATTGGAGAAGGCATTTAGGTTGGCAAGAAAAATTGAAAGTGAAATTATGGAACAAGGAATCCCACCACTCATGACTATAATTATGGAAGTTCTTTTTCTCCTAGCCTTCCACAACCTACAAGGTTTACACCACAACAATTGGAAGAAAAAAGAGAAAGAGGGTTTTGTTACAATTTAGCAAATACACTAAAGCTCATAAGTGTGCTGAGAAGAAATTATTTTACATAGATTATGAAGAGGAGGAATAAAAGAATCAAGAAACATTAAAAGAAGAGGATATACACCAGGAACCAACCCCAGACAAAGAAGAAATGAATCCGACCATATCTTGTAAAGCATTGGCAAGAATTACCACTCCTCAAACTCTCAAGATAGAAGGACATATCAAGAAGAAAAAGGAAGAAGTGAAAGATCACATCGAGAAAGAAGAAATGAATCTGACCATATCTTTTAACGCATTGGCCAGAATTACCACTCCTCAAATTATCAAGATAGAAGGACATATCAAGAAGAAAAATGCTCAATAAGTGAAAGATCACATTGAATATCAAGAAATGAATCCGACCATATCTTGTAATGCATTGGAATAAATTACCACTCCTCAAACTCTCAAGATAGAAGGACATATCAAAAAGAAAAATATTCAAGCAGTGAAAGATCACATTGAGCATCAACAACGAGTTCTCCAACTTTTAAAGGATAACACCACTTTGGTGTAGAATCGAATGAAACAACAGGTTGATCAACATCACAATGAAAGAAGTTTTGATGTAGACGATTGGGTATTTTTATGACTACATCTCAAGCAAGCTATTTATGAGAAGGAAATGTTGGAAATACGAAATGCACTTAAGAAATGGCGACCTTACCTAATGGGAAGACACTTCAAGGTAAAAATGGATCATGATAGTCTTAAATACTTTTTAGAACTTTAGAAGAACAGAAAAAAAATGGGTCACAAATATGTTGGGTTATGACTTTGAAATCATCTACAAAAAAGGGAAGCAAAATGTTGTTGCAGATGCACTCTCAAGAAAGGATGAGGATGTGGAAGAATTGTTTTTTAATATTTCTATTATCCAACCAGATTGGATAAATGAAGCAAGGGATGAATGGAAGAAGGATGAAGAAGTGTGGCCACTCATCAAAAGTTTCAGAAGATCCCAGTTCAAACAATATTGTCCGAACTTGACGAGGAAGGAAAAATCATATTGGAACCTAGAGCAGTCATAGAAACAAGAACCCAACAGCTATGAAATCGATCAATTTCAGAGTATCTCATCAAGTGGAAGAACTTACTTGCTAAAGATTCCACATGGGAGGACAAAATTTTTATACAGAAGCATCAAGAACTACTCAAGCGTTGAGGACAACACCTTTTGAAGGAGAGGGCATGTTAGGTCCCTATACTAGTAGTGTAACCCCTTATTGTTATTAGTAAACCCCCTTATTATATTTTTGTGCCCATGTAGTCCCCATATTTTTATTATTGTGCCCCATAGAAGCCCACTATTGTTGTTATTGTGCCCTTACATTATTATTGTTATGTCGGCTCTAATTATATCATGACCCCTTATACTCCTATATATAGAAAGGAGGTCTTGTCATTTGTATCATCCAAGAATTGTTCATTTGTGTATTATAAAGGAGGTTGCCCCCTCGAAGAGGCTTATTTCTAAGGCATTTATCTATCTTTTCTATCATTTTGTGAGCTGGTTTCATAACATAGGTAAAATATAGTCCATGTATGAATTGCAAAATTATCTATCATATGTGATAGATGAACATTACAAGGTCAAGCGATATTGTTGTGTCTTCATGAGTTCTAAGCTAGTATGGCACATCTAACTATCTACTAGTTGTATTGACGTGCACATTTTATGGCCTAATATGAAAGGGATTGTTTACGGTTTGGCCCTTCTATCCCACCCATAACACTTACGTAAACCAAAAGAGAGTTTAAAAAGACAAACATATAATCAAGTAGTGAATTAAAAATAATAATAATATGTGTGCGTACACACACATATGGGCACTCTTGTGAATATGATGGTTGAATAAGTGGCAATGGGTTGTCCAGGAACATGCTTACATAGGGACACGCTTATGTTCTTAGAAATGTGTAGACATTCATGAGATTTAGCCTCATCATTCCCTAAACTAACATGGAAGCTGTGAACTAATTTCAATTAAGGATTCTTAAGAATATATGCATGTTTCAAAGAAAACGTACATTTTATAAGGATTTGTTGGAAACAATAATAATACCGAGAGGGGGCGTGAATCAATATTAAGGATAATTTTAAACTTTTTATGACAATTTTATTTTATTATTCAAACTTGGAAATCATCCATATAATCAACAGCGACATGTAATATGGTAGCAATATCAAATCAACATACAAGCACACACCATGAACATTATACACATGAGACACAAGGATTTACGTGGAAACCCTTTTGGGAAAAAACTAGTAAAGCTTGTTCTTGTTATTGAGGTAAAATAAGAACACCTACTATGTTACATCAATATGTTTTTCTGAGCCACCACTAACAGGAAGCACCGACTCTCTTTGATTGTGTGCTAGAACCCACTAGCAGGAAGCACCAACTCCCTCTTTTTTTAGATCTATGTCCATTTTTCTAGAAGCACCATGTGAAGCACCAACTTCACAGATTTTTTGCAAAGACCACCTTGCAAGAGGCACCAACCTCGAAGCCTTCTCAAACACCCACTAGAGATGGAAGCACCAACGTAATGTATGTAGGCTCCAACCCACAATCAAATAGGAACTGAATGTTCTGTGTAATTTGGCAGCCACTTTTCCTGATGTCATTTATGTTCTCTTCACAGCCTTCAGTGCATGCAACACTCTCTACACCTCTTCTTGTTGTTCTCACTCTTTAGCAACACAATGATCTACTCAACAACAGTCAGTCATCACAGCTCCTTACAACACTCTAATGTTATTGGCCCTCTGCATGATTTGCAACAACACATTGTTTCACTCACAGTACTCACTAGCTCAACTAGGCCACACAGTCCTCTCTGCTCTCTTCTCTTGAAATGCATACAGTCGGCTCTCAACCTTCTTTCTCTGCTTATACACCTTTGGCCTTACTCATAGTAGTGCAGCTTCTCTCGGGGTCTCTTACCTCTGCATATTCACTCTCGACCTTTCTCTACAGAACTGGCTCTGTCAGCCTTACACAACATCACACACACATAGGGATTTTCGACTTAGCTCTCTAGCAACAGTGTTGCTTCCCCCACTTTGCTCATCTGAGCTCCTGTGTTTTGTTCATCTGCTACCCACTAATCGATGTTGCCACTCATGTCATGTATTCACACTGCTTGAGTGTACTTCAACATGGATTTTCCATTCTATTATTGCATCTGACTTGGTCTCTACTAATGCATTAAACATGAGAATGGCCACTTGACTAGTTTCTCCGTATTGAGAATTAATTCTTAGTCCACCTGTACACTCCATCCATGAATAGTCCTCTCTGTGAACAACTCTCCTATCACTGAGGCTCTCCATGCTTAATCATGGTTTCACATAGCTTTGTCATACTTCGGGATGGATTCTTTGTAGACCATTGTCCTCGTTGCCTTGTCTCAATTTTTTTTGCATATCCATTTGACTCCATGAACCAACTTCACTGATCTACATTTGTTCTTCGGTGGCCAACCCATTCATCTACCTAACACACTGAGACGTGCATCAGAGCACAAATATGGCTTGTCTCACCTCAAGGAAGACCCAACACTCTTTCCTGAAGATCGTGGTCCTTGCTGCCTTGACTTAGCTATCTTTGAAAGTCGTCATTAATCCTGAGACCAACTCCTATGCTCTTGCATTCAATCTCGTAGTTGCTGACCCATACAACTTTAACTCTCTATATTATCTTATCGAAGAAATTCCACATCATTGCGTCACAGTGGTGCAATGTTCCAATACTCCTCAGTCCCTTGGCACTCAACTCCTTTGGCATTTTATTTCTCATATGACCGATCCAGTGACCATCGACTTAATCCCATATTGAAGCTCCCTTTTTATCATAACTTCTGCGAAGTTCTGATTTCATCTTGCCTCCTTCTGCTTAGCCCTCATCACATTTCTATTCATAGGACTGAGAGGTGTGATCTATGGCTTAGCCTTAAGGTGCTATGGTGTTTTGTTCCTGTCTGGGGCCATTATTCCTTTGTTAACTGCTTTGCGCCCTTGGTCCTTTGAACTCTCATGACCTTGTGCAAGCCCAATATCGGAGGCCCCCTTTATTGGAACTTTTCCAAACTCCAATTGTTCTAGAGTTCTGACATCTTCAACCTCTGATATGACATCATCACTCAACGTGGTGACTCCTTAGTGGTGACACGTGTCGCTCGGTTCTGGACCATTAGACTACACAATAACGTTGAATATGCCTGCCATGTGCCTTATCATACTTACACGTCATGCTGAAGTCAAATGCCACTATATCTTATCAGAGCCAATCATATGCTTCCATGTGTCCTCCTAGAGGAGAGAGAAGAAGGCCAGTCAACCTTTAGTTTTGCAATGAAATCCTTTGTTAATATTCTTCAGCATTCATCAGCACTTTTTAAACCTTATCAAAACTACTAGACATCAAAGCTTCTTAAAGTACCTCAGTTAAGAAGTTTTGATACTCGAATATCCCGATCCTCCGATATTCCGATATGTCGATGCACTAATACGCCGATTTTTGGGGTTCTGATATCCTCCAACCTGTGATATAGCCTTCTCTGATGTACAAAACCTCTAATATTCCAATATCACGATGTTCTAGACTTTTGATATGCCTAAGCATTGATACGCTAACCTCCTATATTCTTGATGCGTTGATATGCTGACCTCTGACATCTTGTTCTCTGATATGTCGATGCGCTAGTATTCTGAACTCTGACATCTTATTCTTTGATAGGCCAATGTGTTGACCTCTGATATGCTGATATGTTGGACCTTTGACATTCTGATCTTTGATATGCTGATATTCCTTCCTTCATAAGGCTCCAAATCCCTGAACTTCAACAGACCATATATTTTGATCTAGGATTCCAATTTTGGACTTCCACATATCGTTGGAAATATTGTTTAGAGCACTTTCCAATGGAGAGTGTCTGATGTAGGCTTTGAGTCCTTATGCTTCTTGTAATATGACTACAAAATTCTCTTCTTATTGACTCTTTAGACAGCTGAAATCACACCCACCATGATGATTCTCTACATGAAGCCTGCAGCTACCATGGACTTTCGTCTAGTCCATCACTATAATCATCATTTTACGGATTTTCCACTAAGCCTATTGCTATGATGATTCTCTACTTAAATCTTGTATCTATCATAGGAATCCTTCTGAGCCATGAACAACCATGGGATTCATCCTAGGCCATCACTTCCAACATCTGTTGTGATAAGTATCCAAGCTATTTTGGTTGACATCAATGCCAACTACCCAATACATCTCCCCAACATGAATATTGGCATTAATGCCAACACACTTGCAAATATCTTCACTAGGCCACTAGTCATCCAGACAATTCCAACTATCCAACAGGATTTCCACGCATTCCTAAGAACATGTGAATACTCAAAGAATACACCATTTTATTGTAATGTAAATTTAGGAAAATTTCCATCATCGATCCAATGTTACCAACAAACCCATGCCATGCATTTTTGGATTTTTGAGGATATCTTCACATAGCATTATAAGACTCTATTGACTTTGTCATGAATTGGTTCCAGGTAAATATTTCATTTAATTTGATTGTTTTTGTATTTTATAATTTCTTTGAATTATAAAAATAAATAAAATATTATTTTTATTTTATTAAAATGTAGTGTACTTAACCAATATAGATCTCACACCTAAAAAAAAAAAAACTAAACCTAGAACTAGTAAATGTAAACATTGAAATTGATGCAAGGTGGAGGTTGCTAAGAACCCTTATGCAAGAATTAAGAAATAATAGAGGGCCCTTATGTCTTTAACTATCCACATCCCTAGATACTATTGTTACTTCTATTATAAATTCCTAGGGATAGTTAACATACATTTCTAATTATAAGGGAAATTTTGACTATTTTGATATGGGTCTAGATGAAAACTAGGACAGAGTCATCAAAATTTTAAAATAGGATTTGATAACATTGTTTACTGACCTGAGAACAAAAACATAGCCTCTAATCATAAAGAAATTCATTTCTATGGACTAGTGAACCTAACAATCATTTGTAGGTAATGGATGGATAAGTGGTCCGTGGAATTTCAGAAACCTCCCTATGATAATAGGGAGGTTCCTTTGTATTTCATAAATAAATTATCAACTAAGTTTGGTTTAAATCAGAATATCAACTACTTTGACTTTGGTAAATTCTAAGGTGTGTGTTGTGGGTCCTCATAGGTTTGAAAAAATTCCATGTGTTACCCATTTCTAGGTCATCATGCCCTTAGGTGAAGACCTAACCCCTTTTCCCAATATTGTCCCAGAGAAAAAATCATCAACTAGACCTAGTCATCCATATTCACCTTGACCTATAGCCTAGTGTAGCATAGCACATTCATAACATTATCCTTCCAAGAGATACCTTCAGGTGATGTTGAGGGAGGGGTTGGAAATTTGGTCACTATGGTGGAGTTTGGTAAGGAGGGGTGACATGAACCATCTAGGTGTTCCCATCCTTATTTGTTGTCACCCTTGCATATGCTCAAGTTACAAGCAAACATGGTATGGGTCGATGGAGGCCACTAGATATGAAAGTTTCATGGAGAAGATTAGCATATCGATCATGTTAGTAATTGCTACACTTTGATAGCATGTTGAGTAGTTGTTTTAATTGATGTCAACTATCAAGTCACAAAGGGGGCCTTGGTAAGTGTGTTATCATTGATGTGTTAATGCATATTTCTTTGAAGGCATTTCCTCTTCAGTTCCTTAGCTACAATAAGGAAACTAAGTGTTTAGTTCGATATACCTCTCTAAGAACATTCCAACAATAAATGGAACTTGATCTAACTCCAAAGGAATTGAGAGAAAAATAACTTTGAAGTTTGGTAGTTCAAGTAGGGTTCCAAGTAATTATGGTTCCAAATTAGCACATATAACCAATATTCGACCCCCCTCCCCTTGTTAAAATTTGAAAAATCAGGGGACCCTAAAGTATATTCTGTGCCATCCAATATGACAAGCCAACATATTTACATGGCACGCTTATGAAAAGTGTGGGAGTGTTAAGTCACATATTAAACAAATCCCAAACCCATTCCTTTTTTTTAACTATCGAGTAGGAGGGGGACCTTTGGGATGGTTTTCAGTCATAGATCAAATTTTAAACACTTGGTGCCTTTTGGAAGGTCTTTTCTATTTAACGTGAGTGGTAGGAAATAAGATGGAAAGCCCCTGGTCCTAGTATTTGGTCACAAAGTGCCTAGGATAGATGCCAAAGGGCTTAACAAACCACCCAACCCAACTAGTGTCCACATAGCGGCAATGAGTGGATAGTGACAAACGACATGCCATGGCATGGTTTTTAATGTGCCAGGTGGGAGAGACAAGTAGCAGTCCAGTCAGCTCTAACATGGTAAGTGACTAAGTAAGTTGATGTGGCCCATGACATGGTTGTATGGAAGGTGACATGTGTCACATATATATTGGCCTTTTGAGTGGCCAAATCAGTTGTTTTTAAGTGACACATGGCACCACCAAAAGGTGCCATGTGACCTGATGAAATCATTTGGGAAATGGCATAATCCTTAGCCTCTTAGGGCACCGGGGCCTCAGGGGATTTGGACCTTGTGCAAGAGTCATCATCCCACGGTCAAGGACCAAGAAATGAAGGGTCAAGTATCAATTGAAGGCCCTAAGATACATGATATATTCCTATCATTATAAGTTTGTCTTAGTATTGGGACCTTGGTGAGTATATGGTGGCATATATTTGAGACCCAGGGGTGAGACTGAAGTCCATGATTCCGCTACAGGAATTTTTCAAGTGTAGGTGAAGGAAAGACCTTTGTCAAGTGCTCCAAGACTCATCGGATCAGAGTAGTTGCGGAAGAATGGGGATGTGAAAGAAATAAAAATCCAAGGCCCACGATTATCAATCATAACTCTTGCTTGTATGAGTTTATTTTTAACTAAGCCCTAAAGATGAGGGGATATAAAATTTGAGGGTTGTGTACTATAGTAGTATCACAACCCTGTGTGAAGTCAAGGCATTGAGACTCTATAAAAGAGTTGGGGTTTTGTTGTGTTGAGGTATTGTATCCCTATGTGTTATCAAAGTAAAGTGATAACAATGTTGCATTATTGAATAAGGGATAAATTGACCCATAGTTCTTGTATGGGATGAGAAATTATCTTGGGCCATAGTCATGTTGCGGGTATGGTTGGGAGTCTTACCAAGAAAAAGTGAGTAAGTGGGTCAGGCAACATCAAGTAGTATCAGAGTGATAAATCAAAACATCGCGGTGCTCTTGGAAAGAAAGGGATATAAGACCAAGAGGTTAGAACATAGTGGTGCACTTTGAGGAATGAAAGAGATCAGGGAAGAAAGAGAAAATTGTTGGAAGCACTGAAAGGAGAAAGAACAATCAAGGAGAATTTCCATGGGTAAAACCATGAATTCTTTCCCATGGTAACTGAAGGGTCAAAAATATTTAATAATAAGAGACTGACACAATAAATAAGGATGTCCATATGATAAATTAACACATGAATAAAAAGGGTTGGGACATAAGTGTTTAAGTAGTTTGGTAGAGGAATAATGGATCTAAAGTCATTGTGTGATATGTGACAAATAGAGAACAATCATTTGTGAGCTACATGAGTGTATTAACATGGGCCTATGTGTATGAGAGAATAACTTTTCAAATGACAGCGAGAAGAACCATGGAAGGGTCGAGTTTGCTTCTTTTGATAGTTTTTATCTATTGTAATAAGGTTTGCATGATAAGTGGTTGTCATTGTGATTTTCTATGTATATAATGTTAAGCATGTGGATGAATTCTAATAACATAATATGTTTATATCTTCCAAATGGATTAAAATAAGGGTATTTTTGTAGAGATTAGAGTTGAAAAAAGAAATATTCCTACTAGTTGAGGGTCATTATTATTACAAAGACACATGGATTTGTAAGTGTCGCAAGAAAAAATTGGAGAGATCAAAGTTAAGATCATAGATTGTTAAAGAAGGATCATTTGTATTAGAAAATTGATGTATTTCCCTTGATGACTAATGGATGTAGTTTGAAAATGTTATGAAATGGAGGTATGTGGTGTAACTATTGGGGTTGTTTCATGCAAACATAATTAAAAAGTTGGTGCCTTGAGAAGGTTGGTGTCTACACATTAGGGAGTTGATGCTTCCTTCAGGTTGGATATTATAAATATTAGGGAGTTGGTGCTTTCTTAAACTGGGTGCTTGTAAATTCAGGGCATGGGTCCCTCTTTCTAGTTCGAGCTAGGAAAACTAATGTAAGAGTAGGTTGTAGCCTACAACAATATATAAACATAAGTTTTGTGGTTTTCTCCCTTTATGGGTTTCCATGTACCTCATGTGTCACAATATGTTTCTATGTGTTGTTTACATGGTTGATTGCTAAATGAATTGAAATATTGGATATTGCTAATAATTGATAAAAATGATCATAATATTGATTCAACCACCCTCTTAATATTATCCTGGTTTCTAATAATTCGTATCTGAGTGTGTTCCTTCAAGAACAATTTAACCACTAGAAGGTACATTTCTAGGGAGCATGTCTAACAAAGATTAGATTTCGCTATATGGAGTGTCATTATTGAATGTATCAGGTTATGCATTCTAGAAGGTAAGAATGAAAGTTTATTTAATTGCTTTGGGCTTGTATGTATGATTTTCAATAGAAAGAAGAATGAGTAATTAATACATCATCTATGAAGAATATCTTGAGTGAGTTGTCTGAATCAAATCCTCACAAGGTAATTCTTGTGAGACTCCAAAGGAAATGATGGATAAGCTACAATTTGACTATGAGGAATAATCACACAAAGAATCAAATAATTTTGAAGACAAAAATTGCTCAAGTACTGAATCAGATCATGAAGAGGATCCCCTTGTCATGATTGCAAAACATGTTAATTATCAAAAGAAAAATCCATATTTAGGGGATACAACTAAAGTTGAGGAAGATGAAAAAGAAATACCATTCTCAAGTAAGCTTCTATTATGGTAATCATAAAATAATAGGCCATATTGTTCTCAATTGTTCAAATGTAATTCAAAAAATGATAGTAATAAAATAGAACTTGAAATTGAGAGAGTATCCCATGAGAAAAATATGTCAAGTATTTATTCCTTAGAAAATGATTGCTCATCAGAAAGGACTTTACTCATGACTATGGAGGAGATATTGGATCCAAAAAAGTAAGAATATTAAATAAAAATGAATCAAGAATGTGATCTTCATAGTTCCTCGGAATCAAATGATGAAGAAGAGCTTGAGGAGAAGAAACATTTTAGAGAAAGAGGTATCTCTAATTTGGAAGAGGTAAAGATTCTTACAACAACAAATCTAAAACAAAATGAATAGTTGCAAGAATATGAAGATAAGGAACTTGATAATGATGAATTGAGAAAAACCATTGTTATCATAAATTATAAGAAAGGGGAAGCCAAAGAGTGAAGGAAGTAATGACTAGCCAACTGATTGAAAGAGAAGGTCGTCGTGAGCAATTAGAAGTTGAGATTATTTCACTGAGAAATGATCTGGAAAAGGCTAAGCACTTGCTAGCTCAATATCAGAAGTTTGATAATAGTACTAAGATTCTAAATGTTATGCTCAATAGTCAAAGATATACTCTCATCATGATTGGTCTAGGTTATGAATAATAATCAAACACCAAGTGAGATGAAAACAAAGAATCAATTAGCTATGTTAACATAACCAAAGGACCTAAAAACAATATAAAATAGTAGTAGGAAGGAAAAGAAAGTAACATAAATATAAATCAATAGCATCAAAGGAAAATTCATAATAGAAATTCGAATAGACACAAATAATGATTAAAATATCAATAAATACTTTATCCCCCTCAAGGAAAAATACATAAAGGATTCAGAAGCATCCTTTCTCAAAGGAAAAAAATCCTCCTAGGTGTCAAAGATTCTTCTATGGTCATTGTTTTTCTTGCAATATTTTTGGACATAAGGAAATATATAGTAGGTATTATGCAAGAAAATAGAATATGTTGAATAATGGTAGAATGAGAGCATATGATATCTCAAAGAATAAAGTTATGAGTTGCAACTCTAGAAGCTATGATAAGAATGTCATCAAAAATCACAATTAATTTTCCCCTCCATAGATCTTTTTGAATGCTAATATGTAACAATTATGGGCACAAATCAGCTAAGTGTAAATATGGAAAGATCAAAACTCCCTCTCATAATGAGAAAATAGAAGAAGTAACTCAAGAATTGAAAGAAAAGAGGCATAAATAAGTAGAAGAGTGTGGATTTTCACTCTATGTTTAAGGTCAAGGAAACCCATGGCATATTGAGAAAGGGTAAGGGAATCCCTAAAAAATCCTCTCCTCGTGTAATTATTAAAGGAATGAATTGAATAACTTCTATGAAGGTGATATTGAAGGAAAAAACTATGTTTCTCCCTTAATGGATCTCCTTGAGGTTTCAAATAGGACAATCATGGACTTCAAGCAACCAATAGTAGAAACAAAGAAATTAGTTCTCCCAAGTGAAACAAGAAAGAAGAAATCATAAGGATGTTGAAAAAGAAGTAAGAAAGTAAAGAGAAATGTAATTTAGTTTTGTGTAGTCAGTATAAAGTGGACTAATGATATATAGACGACATATCAAGGAAGACAATAGGTTATTATCATACTTCTAGAAACAAGCTTGTAGGAAATCAAATCAGAAGGAGTGACGATTACAATAGAAAATATCATAAGTCATTTGTGCCATTAATTAAGTTCAATATACAATGATATAATGCCACAATTTTGGGCATATATCTCGTGACTGTAGAATTAACATTAATTGGTTTTCTAAAAAATCCAAGGCAAAATATTTCTCTATTAGGAATACAATTAAATGAACTAAGGTGTGGAGAAGCAAACAAGAAGAACCAAAGATATATTTGAATTCTCAGATATAATATGTTGGTGAAAGCTTCTTCAAGCATATGCAAGGTTGAATTATCTGAGGCAAGTGAAGAAAATGGAATAATGCATCACAAGAGAAAATGGAGATGAAAAGGTTAAACTTGAAGAAGTAGAAATATGAAGATAAATGAAACAAATCTAAGCTAGTGAAGTGAGAAAGAATAATGGTAGTAAGGACTTAATTAGAAATTGTTAAATGGATGTTTTAGAAGAATTAATTCACTGAGATAGAAAATTTGGTTACTCTTGGTTGGTTTATATAAAATTCTAAACCACACATGACATTAGATTGGAGTATATGCTAAAGGGGAGCATGTACAATCAAATATTGAATAACCTTGCTTCTACTCTATTTGGTTTTCGAGGATTGTATTCCATCATAAACATGTCAAATTAGAATGCAAACTCAAAGAAATGGGTTGATAACCAAGACACATCAACAAAATGTTCTTAGTCAATATTCATGTCTACTTACTAATATCAATGAAATATAATTACAAAGACAAAGAAGTAATTCTTATCAAAAAATATAAGGTTGAATAACACTTAAGGATTTAGAACCTATCTTAAATAGATACATCTAAGTATTTTCTCTAATAATTATGAAATCAAAGGTAAAAAATTATTAGAAATATTGAAGATGAAGAGTGATTAGTAATCAACACCAAAGGGAGAGATTGACTATATAGTAGCAGTATCTTCAACTTTACAGTGTTGTTATCAATGACCAACAATGTTTGGTAGTGTTTCCATCAATGCAAAAGGGGGAGATTATTGAGCAATTATTTTCATTGATGTTAATTCTAATTCATTGATGTCAAGTGTCAAGTTCTATTGGAGCTTGGTAAGTGTCTTATCATTGATGTGTTAATTTCTATTGCTTTGAAGGAAACTATTCTTCAGCTCCTTAGATCCAATAATGAAACTAGGTGTGTAGTTGGATAGCCCTCTTCGAGACCTTTGCAATATTATATGGCACTTGATATAACTCCAAATGAACGGAGAGAAAATCAATTTTGAAGTTTGGCAGTTCAAATAAGGTTCTCGCTTATTGTGGTTCCAAATGGGTACATATGACAAATATTGGACCACTAGATTTTGTTAAATTTTGGAAAGAAGTGTGGGGCTTGAAGAATAGTTTGTGTGGTCCAATATGTCATGCCAATGAATTTGTGTGCCACACTTAGGAAAAGTGTGGGAGTTTTAAGTCATATATTTGATAAATCACATACCCCCACCCCCTTTTGTTAATTGTTGGGTATGGAGGGGGCTTGGAATGGTTTTCAACCATATATCAATTTTTAAAAACTTTGCATGAATTTTAGAAGCTATCCATTGTTTAATGTGAGTGGTAAGTAGAAGGGAAGAAATATTTTTAACCTAGCCTTTGGTAATAAAGTCACTAGGCTATACACCAAACGAATTATTGAACCAAGCAACCAAACTAGTGTTCACACAATGACAATGTGAAGTAAGCAACCAACAAACATGCCATGGCATAATTTTTTAAGTGCCAAGTTGCAGAGACAAGTGGAAATCCATTCAACTCTAACATGATAGTTTACTCAGTAAGGTGACATGGCCCTTGATACATGGATTTATAGAAGGGTGACACATGTCACACAGATATGGGCCTTTTGGGTGTCCAAGCAGGCAATTTTTGGGTGACATGTCACCACCATAATGTGCCACATGGCACAATGTCATCATCTTGTAGGTGATGTAATCCTAGGCCTCTCGATCAATCAAGGCCTCAGGGCATATAGATGACTATGCAAGATTCCTTCATCAATGGTCGAGATTTGGGACAAGAAGGGTTGATCCATCAATTGACGGCCCTGAAATACAAGAGATATTTGAATCTATGTAATTTTGTCTTGGTATTGAAACCTTGGGGCATATGTCATGATGGTGATTTGATACCCAGTGGTGAGGCCAAAGTTTGATATCCTGCTATCAAGATATTTCTAGTGTAGGTAAAGGAAATACCTATGTCAAGTGTTGTGAAACTCATCAGATCAGAGTAGCTACAAATGAAT
The DNA here is from genome assembly GCA_000404065.3 of Pinus taeda. Classification (NCBI taxonomy): domain Eukaryota; kingdom Viridiplantae; phylum Streptophyta; class Pinopsida; order Pinales; family Pinaceae; genus Pinus; species Pinus taeda. The sequence goes on along the minus strand of APFE030239047.1, from coordinate 44,433 downwards.
AGGGATGTGAAGGAAATAATGATATGAAACCCCAAGATATGCTAGGGGATTAGTCATAACTCTTGGACATATGGATTTATTTTGAACTAATCCCTAGAGATGAAGGGCTATAAAAGTTGATGGTTTCATACTATGGTAGTATAGAGGCCCTGTGTGAATTCAAGGCATTGAGACTCTCGAAAAGAGTTGGGGTTGTGTTGTGTTAAATTATTGTAGCATTGTGCGATTTCAAGGTAAAGCACTAATAGCACTACATTATTGAACTAGAGGAAAATCAACCCATTGTTCTTGACGAGGACTGTAAATCAACTTGGGTAAGGTCATGTTGTGGGTATAGTTGGGAGACTCGCCAACAAAAGGTGAGTAAGAAGGTCAATCGACATCAAGTAGTATCATATCAAGAAACCAAAGCATTGTGGCACTCCTGTGTAGAAAATGATATAAGAGCAAGGGGTCATAACATAGTGGCATTGTTTGAGGAATGAAAGAGAACAAAACTGAATTAAGGAATTGTTGGCAGCATTGGAAGGAGAAACAATAGTGAAGAGGAATTTACATTGGTAAAATCATGGATTCATGCCCATGGTAATTGAAGGGCTGAATATATTTAAGAGGAAGGGATTGACACTAGAAAGAAGGATGTCCAAATGATAAATTAACACATGAATAAGAAAGGGATGGGATGTGAATGTTGAAGTAGTTTTTAAAAGGAATAATTATGAAGTTGTTGTGTGAGGTGTGGAAAATAGAGAAACAACATGTGAAAGTTGCATCATTGTATTAAGATGAGTCTATGCATATAAGAGAATAATTCTGCAAATGACAGCAAGAAGAAAACCAGAAGGGCTGAGTTCATTTTGTGATAAGGTAAAGTTTGTTTATTTTGAGATATTTTTCTATTGGAGTCAAGTTTGTATTGAAACTGGTTGTTGTTATGATTGTCTATGTATAAAATGTTGAGCTTGTTAATGAAGTTTGATGACATACTATGTTTCTTTCTATGAACTTGTAATATCCCAACCATGAATGACTTGATTTGGCCATTTAATCTCATCATGTAATTGAATTCAAAAAATTAAATGCATTAAGGGACATGGATTCCTAGAGGTTTGGGGAAATCAAACAACTTGGGAAATTTAGCTTACTTGCTGAAAGAAGGAAAAATATGAAGTATATGACAACGATTAAAGGATGGTTGTTGAGCTTTAGATGCACAAGGATAGTCTATGGAATGGGACTACTGTTGGAAATTAATTAGGTTGCAACACTAGGAACAAGCCCATGTTGGATTGGAAACCACAACAAGGCAAACAAACAACAAAAAGGACAGGAAAATTAATGAGAAATAGAGTGTTGGTAGGAAAATGCACAGTAGCAAAAGATGGAGGAGGGAGACTCATCCTTATTCATGTAGAGAGGGAGTTCAACCTTGGAAGAGGGTAAAAGCATAGACAAAAGAGAAAGAACTAGATCTCAAATGGGAGTGGGCAAGAGAGCCTGAGTTTTGCAAGAAAGGGGATCATGTTGCAAGAGGCGCTCACTGACGAGAAGTAGGTAGTAGCCTCAAAGAGTTTGAATTCAGCATAGTAGACAAAAAGAGATTTGAGTTGCAGGAGGTGATGAGGATCATCAATAGGTAAATTATATGGGTATTAATGCCACTCTCCAGCTTATTAAAATTAACATTTCTCACATTTCTTTACATATTTTATTATATTTTGCTTAGTGAGAAGGGTAAAGGTGAGATGTTATGTCATGTAGCCTAATATGTATTAAATGCAAGAATTGGAGTAGTTTTGGGCTAATTTAAGTGTAGGAACTCGAAGTGGACAAGCAAGAGGGATTTTAGGAGATTTGGTCTCCCTCCTTAACTCCTTAATCATTCGAATATTCCTCCACTAGATCTCATCAGCTTAGAGTTACAAGCAGCTAAGCCAATTGAGTTCATTGGCAGCCAAGTCAGTGATAGTGAAGACAAGTCATTCTCGTGTTTGGGAGCCAAGTGTCCCTAAATTTTAGGAAGATGTTGATAGCTTCAGTTTGTATAAATAAGAAGGCCAATGGCCTCATTAGGATTTGAGTTTTTGTTGTAGCCAAGAGGAAATTTGGAGCTAAGACATTGTGACAGTTAATCGTATGTTATTTTTGACATTTTGATGATAATGAAAAGGTTTACCTTGATCCAGCACTGAGATGACTCAGAGGGTTGATGCTCTTAGGTTAGGGCCCAGCCCTAGTAGTAGAAGTTCCTTATTTTGTACATGTATTCTTAGGTTAAAATCATAGTTAGATGTTGAAGTTATTCCTACTTTGTTTAATTTACAAGTATTGGAATGATTGTTTAGTTTTTCTTCCATTAGTTGAAGAAGTAGATCAGTGGTACAGTAGTGAAAGGGAATACTTCAGAAAATATTGTGACAATGACCTCTTCCTCATCTCCCTCATGGGATCATCATTTGAGGGCCCCACTCTCACAACCCCAAAAACAAATTTATCTTTTGATCATTGCATAGCTTAGGGTTCCGTGTTCAAAATATCATTGTTTATAATTTGTTGGAAGCACCTGTAGTTGTCATTTTGTTTCTTGAGTTTGTTGTAGTTTAAAAAGTAATTTCATTCCATAGATATAGTCATTATCCACCAATAAATCAGTTTTCTCAAATTCAACTCATCTTTTCCATATTTACATGGAGTTGTGCATAAATGAAGAGAAGAGCATGTGTTGTTGTGGGATTTGTTGATATGTAGGGAGGAACTCATTCCACCAGCCTCATCTAAGCCTTCTCCACCTACTGTCAAGGCCTACCAAACCCTAATTTGAATTTCTGTTTTTTTAGCCAATGTCAGTAGCCACCTTCAGAAAATCCAACTATCTTGAAGTGTTGGGTTGAGCCTTGGGCACTGTGCACCTTCCATACACCTTATTCCACCATTAGACAATTTCCCAACACTCCATTTTACCTTCCCTACCTTCCTATAGCATTCAGCTAGTTTCCTATAGAAAACCAGGACATCCTGTAGTAAACCAAGACATCCTGTAGTAACTACAGGAAACCCTGTAGCAACCTGTTTTAACCTATTCTGAGTAGAAATGTTGATGTAAGCATAGGGTAGGACCTCCACTTGACTTCCATGCCCTCCAATGCCATTTTGGACTAGCTTTGCCATGCCTTTCTCCCCTGCTAAAGATCAGATTGTTTAGCTTATGATTTACATTTTTAAATTGAAAATCAAAAGACTCTTTTTTCTGAAATTTTAAGAGAATATAGCTAGTGCATGCATACATCAGTCATAGAAGTGTTAGGATAATTTCCATGCCTACTTAGTTCAGATAGCTAGATGAGAGAATGAAAGGTTAGATTAGTTCTCGTCTGCAAGTAATATGTGTCAATTATTAGCTAGATGATTTCATGTAATTTCAAAAGAACTTTCCATTCAGCACTTTCATTTTCCTAAAATAGGTAAGCATTTAATTTCTACATTAAAGATAGCTTTACATTCACTGTTTGTAGTAATATGGGGTACCAAGGGAGGTACCCAAGGTAATAATGTAATAATGGGATGGGCCATAGTAATAAATAAGGTGGTTAACCCATTTCATGTAAGGGACCACAAGTAGTTAGTAATAATGTAATGGGCCCATGGTATTAGTTCAATGGTATGAGGGTACCATGGTAATGATCCATGGTATTGTATGTATTAGGCCTATATAGAGGCTAGAGACTCCACATGAAGGGATTTTCAAGTAATAATGTCAAGGATTATTGTATGAATAGGCATATGGCTTGTGGAGTGTTCTCCTTCCTTAAAGAGTGAATGTATGGTGTTGCCCTACCTTAAGGGTTTGATCAATAAATAATCATTTCATATTATTTCTAGGTTTATTTGCATTGTCTTATATTTTTATATCAGATCTATAATATTTCTGGGTTAGATCTATAACAAGTGGTATCAGAGCACTTTCTTGGGCAAAAAAGTGGAGATTTTTTTTTTTTACTTTTGCAGGATTTCGGGGGCAGTGAGTTTTCAGATTAGATATGTATGTTTTGGTGCAAGATCTGAAAAATCTAATTGCAGATCTATATTCTATGTGAAAAAATACCCGATTTCAAAAAAAAAAATCGGTTGAATCAAAGTTCGGATGAAGGAGATATCATTGATCTAAAAATCACTGGGGTTGTAGACAATTTTTTAGGGCAGCGAGTTTACGGCGTAGATCTGGACGTCCTAGTGCAAGATCTGCAAAATATAATTGTATATCTAAATTCTTTGTGAAGAAATATCCAATTTCAAAAAACAAATCAGTTGAATTGGAGTCCGGATGAGGGCGATATCGCTGATTTAAAATTAGCTCTTTTTTGCCGAAATTTTGGTGACGACGGGAGAGTTGTAGCACAACTCTGAAATTCTAGTGCTTGGATCAAGATTTCTATCACATGGGCAGATGCATAATGGTTGTTCCATTATGGAGATTCTGAACAATATTGACAAAATTGTGACCATTTCAAATTTTCGCCAATTTTTTTGTGATGGCGAGCCTAGGTCAGAATTTGAGGGACTTGTATAAATTTGATGGCTCTCATCCAGCCAAATGGCTATCACAAATGGAGAAATTTTTTAGATTGACTTACATCATGGATGATGAGACTCAGTTGAGTGTTGGAAAAATGTACTTGGACAATGAAAGATGGCAATGGTGGCAATGGCATCAACATTGCTATCGAAGGCCCTTGACTTGGGACACATTCACAAAATCTCTTATGGACCACTTTGACCGTAAAGTTAATCTTGTGGATAAGCTCACACAGACAGACACACAGACTAGCAAAGATTTTATTTTTATAGGAAAGAAGGAAACCAATGAACCTAAAGGGTTATTTTCTGCTGCTATCTCCTTATTGCGGGTTCATGGATTGATTCAGAAAGAGAAGATCATTGTTTCTATAAATCCTAGTGGCAAGCATAATTTCATCAATGTTAATTTGGCAAAAAAATTGCAAATTCCAGCAAAACACATTGAAAACACACAAGTGGATAATGAGGATGTTCTAGTGTATAAGGATTTGAAGATTTCTATGGATAAGTATGTGTTGCATGGTGATTTTTATACTTCAGAGATGGATAATATGGATGTTGTTTTGGGATATCCTTGGATGGAATTTGTGGGTACTATCAATATTAATGTGCAGAAGAAATTCCTAAATCTCTGGTATAAAAAGAAGAAAATTACATTACAGGATATTTCCATCAATAAACAGGTAGAGTCCACGGAGATTGACACAAAATATGTTCTAGGGACTGACATATCAGATGATGATCAGTTGATGGTCAACAATCAAACACAAACAGAGGCTAAAGCTGAGAAGGTAATAGGTGCTGACACATCTGATGAGGTTCAATGGTTGAAGTAATATTAGAAGATAAGACACCACAGCAGGCACCACAACATGCACCAAATAACAGTTAGGCTCCAATAAGGGGTGAATTAAAGAAAAAGATACCATGGGTTAAAACTTCAACATATCATCACCCACATCACCCTGCAAGACAACAACCATTAACATGGCAACCAATTAGCCACAAGGATAACAACCCCCACAAGACAATAGAAAGGAGTGAAGAACCACCTACTACACATCAACACAGAAGAGCTTCCACGCTCAACTTCCATCTCAAGCGAGAGAGGCACCAGCGAGACCGAGGGTTCACCTTTCTCTTGGATGGCTAGATGCATGGGCATGGTTCCAGTTCTGGGTTAGATCATAACACCTCTGCCTTTCCTCACTTCCATGGATTAACCTCAAAAGATCCTGATACCTTCTTGTTTGAGTTTGTTGTCATGTGCAAGCCTTATGATTATACCTCTAATGACCAAAAGTTGAAAATTTTCCCATCCACCCTTAAGGATGCATCCTTGCGCCGGTTCATGGGTTTATCCAGGGACAAAATCACTACCTGGGCTCAAATGTAGCAATCCTTCAATGAAAAGTATAGGGACTACTGTAGGTCCAAGGATACCAAATAAGAAATCTTTAGAATGACCTTGGGACATGATGAATCCTTGGAAGATTATGAGGAAAGGTTCCAACTCAGCCACAAAAGGACTATATGCACCCTCAATCCTAAATCACTCAAGTTAGTCTTTGTTAGAGGGATCAGGGAATATATCCTAGAAACCCTAAACATGTTGTCTGAAGGGGACATATACGAGTTATCTTATGATGATATCAAGGCAGATTTCAAAAATCATTCTAGGGCATCTAGAAAGAAGGGTAGGGCTAGTCAATATTTAGCCAGCTCAACCTCCTCCACCGCATCCATCAAAAGTGAAATTGGAAACATGTTGGAGGACTTTAAGAGTGAAATGTTGCATACCCTTGCTCTAAAAATGGACACCATGCAGATCAAGAGGAAAACGACTCCACAGACAAGTGCCCTTCTCTACCCGAATTGAAAGTTGTGTATCAAGGAACTGAAGGTGTGACTGAACAACTCTGCTATATCAACCAAAGGAGGCCTCAAGGACCTTGACCATACTAGCAGGGCATGCATGGGGCATCCTATTCATATTAGAACCCCAATCAGAATGCATCCATTCCGCCTTGGTGTCCTCCTACTCATACTTCATGGTCCACACCTTCTCCCTAGTCTTATGCACCTCAATAACATTCCCAACCTTCCAATCAATCATTTCAACCATATTCTCCCCACAACCTCATTGGAATACTCCATCACAGGGGTGGAGACACCCATACAACCAATATATATCCTTACTACCTCCACCTCCATCTCAACCACAACTCCCTCACCCTACTCCACCGAAGCAACCTCAGATGCCTGATCAGCCAAATCTGAACCTGAATAACAAGCAGGCACATCAGGTCTATAATGGATACACATCCTACCCTACCTATGCTATGGAAATTCAAGAAAACAACCTTAGGTTTAGAAGAGTGCTTCCAGATAACCAACCTCCATCTCCACTCGAGGAACCTAAAGATGAAAAGGAAGAGAGTGTTCCTCAAGTCAATCCACCTCCTTTTCCTGATAGATTAATCCATCCTAGCCAACACACCATAGAAGAGACTGAACTTTTGGGTGAATTGAAAAAATTGTGTGTTAAAATCCCACTCCTCCAAGCTATCAAGGATGTACCCATCTACAACAAGTTAATCAAGGAGAAATTCTTCAAACATCCTAGGAGGCGAAAGAAAGACACCCCTACAATTAATGTCATTGGACAGTTGTCTGACTTAATGTTGGGGAGTGTGATTTGATTGAAGTATCTAGACCCTAGAAGTCTTGTGGTATTTGTGTACATTGATGGCATCATTTTCCCCCATACCTTGATTTATCTTGGGGTTGCCATCAGTGTGATGACTAAGGATACCATACTTAAACTGAATCTCAAAGAATCATTAAGGAAGACCATAACAGTCTTGTAGCTTGCAGACAGGTCCACAGTAGCTCCTGAGGAAGTTGTTGACAATGTGATGGTCTCCATTGGTTCCTAGGAATGTCCTGCTGACTTCTTAGTTCTCCAACCTAAGAAAAAATTCGATTGTTATCCTCTCATCCTTGGAAAGCCATGGCTAGCCACTGTTGATGCTTACATAAGTTGCAAGGCTGGGAATATGACCATTAAAAATTGGCATTTTCCCAAACAATTGGTCTTGTACCCTCCTGTTCAACCCTCTCTAGAGCATGGTTTACCCTTATGGTTGGAAGAGGAGGAGGAAGATGAAGCATACCATGCCAAATCTTACCTAATATGTACCCTAGATGTTATTATAGGAGGGGGGAAACTTGATGAATATGACCTGATTGATCAAATCCTCCAGAATCAACCCCCCAATACCATGTCTCTTAATGGGTTAGTAAAGAAATCTGAAGATAACCTTGGATTGATTTGTGCCTAGTTGACTCAAGTCTTACTCATGTCAAGATGATAGAATTTGTTGTGGATAAAACCTTTAAAATCATCCCCTCTCTCTCTGCACATCAGGAAAAGGAGTTATGTGACATGCTAAGAGAGCATTTGGATGCCTTTGCCTGGAGTTATAAGGAAATGAAGAGAGTGCACCCTTCATTGTGTACTCACAACATTTACATCAAGGAAGGCTGCAAGCCAATGCACCAACCTTAGAGGAGAATGAACCTAGCCCCCAAAGACATAGTTAAAGAAGAAATGCAGAAGTTGTTGGATGCAGGGTTCATTTACCCCATCTTAAATAGTGAGTGGGTGTCTCCTCTAGTTTTTGTCCCAAAGAAGAATGGAAAATGGAGGATCTATGTGGACTACAGAGAGTTAAACAAAGCCACTAAAAAAACCATTTCCCTCTACCTTTCATTGATCAAGTCTTGGATGGTCTTGCAGGGAAGAAGTTCTTCTCTTTCCTGGATAGATTCAATGGTTACAATCAGATCCAGACTAGCCCAAAGGACCAAGATAAAACCACCTCATTTTTCCTTGGTGTACCTTTTCTTATAGGTCCTCCCTTTTGGATTATGTAATGTTCCTACCATTTTTTAGAGGGCAATCTGAGCATTTTTCAAAGCTAGTCCATGACTCTATAGAAATCTATATGGATGATTTCACTCCCTATGGGTTGATTTCCTAGAGGCTCTCTCTAACTTGGGGAAAGTATTAAATAAGTGCATTGAAATGAACCTATCCATTAGTCCTAAGAAGTGTGAGTTCTTGATGAATCTAGGGACTATTCTAGGTCACTCAATATCCCACGAAGGATTGCAAGTGGACCCAAATAAAATTGTTATCAGAAATAGGGTCCCTACTCCTCAGAATAGAGGGATGTCATAAGTTTCTTGGGTTGAGCTCAATAATATAGGAGATTCATAAAGGATTTCATCAAAGTATCCTCACCATTGTTTGGACTACTAGCCAAGGACTCTAACTTTTGCTAGTTAGAACATTACCAAGAGGCCCTATAAACCTTAAAGGACAAGTTGACTACTACACCCATACTTTGAGGCCCAAATTGGGCTCTTTCTTTCCACATCCATGCTGATGCCTCTGAAAAAGCTATAGGAGTATCCCTAGGCTATATAGATAAAAAATTTCCTTATTCCATTTAATTCATTAGCAAAAATCTGTCCAAGGTTGAATTGAACTATATTGTAACTGAAAAAGAGCTCCTAGTTGTTGTCCATTCCTTGAAAAAATTTAGACACTACATCACTGGTTACCAGACCTTTGTACATATTAACTATGTTGCTATTAAATATTTGATTAAAAATCCTAATATGAATTCCAAAATTATTAGATGGTTGCTTTTATTACAATATTTTGATCTAATTATCATTGATAAGCCTGAGAGAGAAAATGTAGTTGCAATTTTTTTATCTAGACTTCCTTTTCCTGCAGGTGAGGAAGGAATGGTTGATGATCAACTGCCAGATGATAATTATTTTCTATTTTAGTTCTCTCTCCATGGTTTGCTTACATAGCCAACTACCTAGTGGTTGCACAGTTCCCTCCAAATTTGTCCTCCAAGGAAAAAGCAGAATTGTAAGAAAGGGTGACCCATTCACTTGGATTGGGGAAATCTCTTCAAGTTAGGCTCAGATCGAATTTTGAGGAGATGTGTCAGGGAGGAGGAAGTCTTTGACATCCTTCTGGCTTGTCATGATGGGCCTGGTGGAGGTCACTTTGCAGCCAAGAGGACGGCCTTCAAGGTACTTCAAGATGGCTACTAATGGCCCACCCTCCACCAAGATGCAAGAAGATACACCAATCAATGTGATCAGTGCCAAATAATGGGGAACCCTACTCCCAAGGATGAAATTCCTTTCAACCTCACGTGATTCTTGATCCATTTGAAAAAAAAAAGTGCATAATTGTATGCACTGATTAATTGACAAAGTGGGTTGAGACTAAGGCTGTCAAGGTAGCAACAAGAGAGAAAGAGGTTGAGTTCTTAAGGGAGAATATATTCTACAAGTTTGGGTACCCTAGAGAACTAGTCACTGATCAAGGGATCTCAATTCACATCACACCTAATTGAGAATTTGTTGAGGCAACATAAGATCAAATACAAGAAGTCAATTGCTTATCATCCTCAGGCCAATGGACAAGTAGAGGCTACTAATAGAACATTGGAAGGAATCCTCACCAAGGTTGTGAGCAGCAGTAAGAAAGATTGGGCTAACAAATAGTGGAGGCCACATGGGCCTATAATACAATCTAGAAGACAACCACTGGCTTCACCTCTTATAACATGGTTTATGGAAAGAAGGCTCGACTCTCCATTGAATTTGAGTACAACACTTTGAGAATGGTAGCATAGTTGCATTTGGATGTTACAAAGGCACAACAGGAGGGGTTGCTCCAACTCAATGGTTTGGATGAATTCATGATGCAGGCCCTCCTACACATTGAATTTTTTCAAGTACAGAGAAAGCTTTCGCATGACAAAAACATCAAGGAAAAAGTTTTTCAAGAAAGAGATTGGGCTCTACTATATGACTCCAGGTTGAAGGACTTCAAAGGAAAATTGATGACCAAGTGGTTGGGCCCATATCTAATAGAAAAGTGCCATGACAGTAGGGTTGTGAAAATCATGACCATTGATGAAGAAGGTATCCCCTTGCTTGTCAATGGATACAAATTGAAAGCCTATAAAAGACCTCTATCAAGGGAGGATTTCAGCAGTACCATCAGTAAGGAAGTGAATGTGCTTGGAATTGTTTCAGCTTCCAACTCACCAAATTCTTGAACACAGTTTTATTTTTGAAAAAAAAAATAGAAAAAAAAAAGAAAAGAAAAAAAAACAATAAGGGACCTAGGTGAAAACATCTATGAGGCACATGAGGCCAACTTTTGGGTTGAAAACCTCCTTGAGGTAGCCCAGGAGTGAAAAAAGGAAAATAAAAAGATCTTTGGGTGAAAACCTCCCTTGAGGTTCCTAGGACAAGGAAACAGGCTAAAACCTCCTTTAAGGCGACCTATGTGTTTTAAAAAAAAATTTAAAAATTAAAATTAAAATAAAAAATTAAAAAAAGAGAGAGAAAAGGCAAACACAAAGTGTCATGGCAAGGACCTCAAACCTCTCCACTAATAAAATTATGTGATTTTTGTAGGTTTTTAAGACAACTAAGGACTCAGATTTCAAGGAAAAACAATCCAAGTATCACACCAATTCTTCCTCCATTTACTTCACATCTTCCATGCCTACCATGTCTCCATCATCCATCCTCACTTCTAGGCATCAAAAACCAAGTTTTATGCAATTTTCTAGCTTCTACAAGGTTTTTTGTAGTTACTATAGGAAGATCATGTAGTACTACAAGATGTCCTAAAACACTACAAGAAAGGAATCCTGATTGGAAAACGATGATGCAAGCCTATTTTAGGTTGAAAATTAGGACCTCACACCTCACCATCTCTCACCCAACACCCACCTTTGTGTCCATCAATAAAAAAATAAAAAACAAAACTCAGAAAAATGAAATAATACAAAAAAAAGAGTCCAAGGGACATTCCATCATTGCCATCACTCACATATCACTCCATCTACTTCATTACCATGTCTCCACTCCTACATCACCACCCATCCCCCCTCAAAGCAAAAAAAATAATGAACAAAAGACAACTACATGATTTCCTGTAGTAACTACAAGATCCCTTGTAGCAGCCTGTGTTATGATAGTAGCAGATTATCTCTGCATTCTCCTTCACCACCCATGCAAATAGAGATCTCCAACATCATTGCAAGCATTATCACTCTTATGCAAAGTTCCACAGTAGCAACAAAGACCAAGCACCTAAATGCCACAGCAAAGTAGACAACTACATCAGCAAGAAGAAATCAACAAAAGGATATGCAACGGAGAGAACTTACCCGAACAATAAAAAGCACAATAAAATCACCCTTCAGCATGCATTGACCAAGCAAAGGAAGGCACAGGTATGGCACCTCATCCAAACTCATCCCCAAGTGTGATATGATAAAAGTGTAGGAATATCAAAAATTTCGTTTTTATAAGCTAGAGGTGGCCAGTTAACTTGACCACCCTAATTTCAAAGACAAAAGTAAAATCCCAGTCAACATGCCATGTTGCAATGTCATATCAAGGAGCATCAATAGAAAATGTGGTCGAGTTAGGTTGTGTGAGAGTGGGTGATGATTACGAGGGGAGGTTGCATGATAACCAATGGTGGGCCAATGGTCACAATGAGGAAATCTCGTACACTGCCAGCCAACATAGTGCTCCAAGGAATCGACCATAAATAGAAAAAGTTTCAAACTTTCATGCACCCGTTGTTGATTTAGAGATCAAGGAGATCAAGACCACCTTGGAAAGCCATCGAGGAAGAAAACTTGTTTTAGCCACCCCATAGGAAACAAAACTACAAGAATGACTACAAGAAACACAGAAAGTTGCAGGAAGCATTGGAAATTCATGAAGAACGCTGCAAGGGGGTGCCTAGGGTCCAATTGTTCAACAATTATCCTATCCAGAGAATCACAATGAAAGGTATGTGACCTATATCTCCTATGTTTTGACTTGATGGCTAGGAAAGGGAAACGAGAAACAAATCTAAATTTTCTAGTAATTGCAGTGGGCCTCAGTTTTAGATAGAATTTTTTGAAGTTAGAGAAAATTGTGTGGGGATAGAAAGAAAAATTGCAGTCAGCCTCCAAAAATTATAAACTATCAGTAACCCTGAAAAAAATTAAAGCTATCCCACCAAACTCCCTATATTCAACTCACCATAGAAGAGAAATGATAGGAGGATTGAACATAAGGGAACCCACAAACACATATAGGATGCACCTCCATCCCCCTATGGTAGAAATATTTAGAAGGCAACACTGGTTTGGATTCTTTGAGCTACTCAAGGGCATGATGATGATGTAGCTCAGGAATTTTCCATGGCACTCAACCCTCAGGCTAGAACCAATGCTACTACTATGGTAAGAAGACTGTCAATTACAATTAATTCTGATGTAATTAGCAGAATCACTACACTTCCTCAAGGGGTGCAATTGAGAAAGGAGGATAAGGCTAGCAACACTTTTTCTAAGAAAACTTTTTCTTAAAAGATGAAGAGCCAATTGAGGACAAAAATGGGATCAGAAAGAAGAGCCTTCCCTATCCTTGGAAACAGGTGATATATCACATTCTCATATATATTTCTTGTGAAGGGAGGCTTAGTATAGTCTATGGCTACCAATTTATACTCCTCCATGAGTTAAGATTTGGAGAGGATTTACCCATTGACAATAGACTCAGTGTACCCTACTTCTTTTTACAATTAATAATAGACATGAGCCTAAAGGTACAAGAGGGGAAAAATCATCAATTGGCACATCATGGACTCATTAAGCTAATACTAGAGGATGCCTTGAGTGAGTTAAGAATCCCTATTCTATGGTTCACATTTAGAGACTTGGACAAATAGGTCATAATTAACATCCAAGCCCTTGAATATGATAGGGACCCAACCTCTAGTGGTGAAGAGGAGGTAGAAGAAGAAGAAGAGGAGGAGGAGGAGGAGGAGGCAGAAGAAGAAGAAGAAGAAGAGGAGGTATAAACAGATAAAACAAAGGAGGAAGAAGGAAAAAAAGGAGAAGGAGATAAAAGTGAAGAGGAAGAGCCGAAGGAAGAGGCAAGCCCTGAGGAACATACCAAGTAAGGGGAGGAATCTCCAAGGTTGTCCCCTGAAACTAATGAGAAGGAGGCAGTTGCTACCTTGACTTCTCTAAGTAGACCTATCAACTCAAAAGGGAAAAGGCATAATTAGACTCCCCTCTATTAAAACAAGGAGAAGCACTAGGATTAAACAAGGGAGGCCACAAACACCCACCAAGACTACAATCATAATTGAGGAGTCACCAAAAAAAAAAAGAGCTAGTTTCCCTGGAAATAAAAGTTAAAGAGGGAACATCAAAACAAGCTACCACCTATGACCCCATTTCATTGAGGAAAAATCCTTCTATGGGATCCTCATATAGTCTTACAGGAAACTTTGTCAGTACTACAAAAAACACAGAAAAATCTACAAGAAGAACAACAAGGACAAAGGAAAGGCAAGGAAGCAACAACACAAGTGTAGGAGGGGGCAACTTCTCCAAAAACATCTAAGGGGGGGATTCCAAGAGTTGCAGGAGCCAATCTCACAGCCAAATTTGAGCTTGTACTACAAATTCATTGAGGGAGGCAGAGTAATACCACATAAATTTGCAATCCCTCTCTTCTTTGAGCTTGAGAAAGAGAGAGGAAGGACACATCACTGGATGAAAATTGCCAAGTCAAAGGAGGTAGAATATGTGGGCCATGTGGAAGAGAAACTCCTAGAGATGGGTAGGGCGTTGAGTGAGATGAGAGACAAGGAACAAATTGTGAGATCTCAACTACAGGAAGAAAACACATGGCTGAGGAAGTTGCAGCAAAAAGAGAGCCAATTAGCCACCATGGCAAGCCTCTCCATGGAGGCACTTCAGTTCAGGATTCCATCAAGATCATATGCATTGTACCTCAAAGATCAATGGCTTCAATTTCAGATCAAGGCACTAGTATAACATGAGACTATGCCTTTCCAAGACTATAGGAAGTTCATTGAACTATGTGACAAGAGCACCCTCGAAGATAAGGCCAACATATCTGAATTTTACCTTACTGATAAAATAGATAACATAAGGTAGTTTTTCATCTATCTGACCTAGGGTTGCTCCTATGGCTTTGTGTGAGGCATCAGCATGAATATGAAAGGGGAGGACCCAATTTGGGCCTCGGAGAATTGGTGCAGTGGTTAACTTATCCTTTAGGATGTCTAAGGCCTCTTGATAGCTTTTTGACCATATAAACTTGAAGTCTTTAGCCAACAAACTAAATAAAGGAGAGGCCAACTTGCTGAAGTCCTTTATGAACCTTCGGTAGTATCCAACTAACCCTAGGAAACTTCTGACATCTCTCTGCTTTTGAGGAGGTGGGACGCTTTGGATGATAGTTATTTTGTTTGGGTACACCTGCAATCCTTGCTAAGATATTGAATGACCTAGCACGGTCCCTATAGTCATTAAGAATTCACATTTTTCAGGACTGAGAGACAGGTTCATTTCAATGCATTTGTGTAGTACCTTGTGTAGGTTAGACAGGGCTTCTTGAAAATCATAGCCATAAGGTGTAAAATCATCGATATAAATCTCCATTGCATCATGAACTAATTCGACAAAAATACTCAAGACTGCTCTCTGGAAAGTGGCAAGAGCATTGCATAGGCCAAAAGGAAGGAACCTATAGGCAAAAGTACCCCAAGGAAAAGTGAATTTGGTCTTATGCTAGTCTTTTGGAAAGATCTAGATTTGGTTCTACCCATTGAATCCATCTAGGAAAGAGAAAAACCTTTTCCCTACCAGGCCATCTAGCACTTGGTCAATGAAGGGTAGAGGAAAATGATCCTTCTTTGTGACGTTGTTCAATTCCCTGTAATCAACACAAATTCTCCACTTACCATTTTTTTTGGGAACTAACACCAAAGAAGAGACCCACTCACTATCGGAGATAAGGAAAATGAATCATGCATCTAGCAACTTTTGCAATTCTTCTTTGACTATATCCTTAAGAGCTAGATTCATCCTCCTTTGTGGTTGTCGGACCAGCTTGCAACCTTCTTTGATGTATATGTGGCGAGTACACACTAAGGGGTGTACTCCCTTCATTTCTTTGTAACTCCAAGCGAAGGCTTCTAGATTTTCCTTTAACATGCTTCATAATTTCTCTTCTTGGCGAGCAGAAAGAGATGGATTTATTTTCAAGGTTCTCTCTAGGCCGAATTCTATGGTTTTGACATAGAGTGGGTTGGAATCGACCAAGCATAAGTCAATTGGATGATTGTTTTGGGTTTCCTTTACTACTTCATCTAAGGGTAATGAACTGGGAGTTGGAATTTGGAGTAGGTGTTCAATCAAGTCATCCTCATTCTGTTGTCCTCCTCCTATGGTTGCTTCTAAAGCATAAAATTGGGCAGAATAAACTTCATCTTCTTCCTCCTCCTCCAACCATAAAGGTAAGTCATGCTCTAGGGAAGGATGAGCATGAGGGTATAGGAATAACTGCTTAGACATATTTCCATTCTTGATGGTCATATTCCCAGCTCTGCAGCTAATGTAAGCATTGGTAGTGGCCAATCATGGCCTCCCAAGGATGAGAGGCTAACTAGTAAGCTTAGCCTTAGGCTAGAGAAATAGGAAATCTGTAGGGTACTCCCAAGAGTCAATGGAGACCATCACATCCTCCACAATTCCTACAGGGGTTACTGTGGAATAGTCTGCAAGTTGCAGAACTGTTGTGGTCTTCCTCGATGAACCTTGGAGGTTGAGCTTGATCTTGGTGTCCTTGGTCATCACATTAATGGCAGCCCCAAGATCAATCAGAGTGTGTGGGACTATGGTGACATTGATGTGCACATATACTACAGGGCTTCTAGGGTCCAAATATTTTGGACAAATTACCTGCCCCAGCATTAAGTCAGACAGCTGCCCAATGAAATTAATGGTAGGGGCATCCCTTTTTTGCCTCCCTGGATACTTGAAGCACTTCTCCTTAATCAACTTATTATAAATAGGAACATATTTTATTTCCTGGAGAAGTGGGATCTTTACACATAGATTTTTCAATTCTCCCGTAAGTTCGGTCTCTTCTGGGGTAGGCTGGAGTGGTTGGGCTAATCTCTTAGGAAACATTGGATTTACTTTAAGGTTGCTTTCCTATCCTTCTTCCTCAACCTCCCTAGGTGGATGTGGAGGTTGGTTATCTAGGAGAACTCTCCCAGATCTTAGATTAATCTTCTGGATTTCCACATCATAAGATGGATATGATGTCTCTCCACTGTATACTTGTTGAGCCTGCCTATTATTCGGGTTCGGATTTGGTTGGGAAGGCATCTGGGGTTGCTTGGGTGGAGCAAAGTGTAGGAGTTGTGGTTGGGTAGGTGGTGGAGTAAATAGAGATGGAGCATTGTTGTATTGGGGCCTCCACCCCTAGAGTGGTGCATTCCACTAAGGTTGTGACAGAGCATAAGGTTGAAATGACTGGCTAACTGGCTGGGAGTGATACTGAGATGCATAGGCCCAAGGAGGGGGTGTAGACCAAGAAGGATGAGTAGGGGGTCCCCAAGAAGGTATGACTATGATTTGGTTGGGGTTGTAATATGCATGGGACGACCCTTGCATGCCCTGTTGGTATGGTCTAGGCCCATGAGGTCTCCTTTGGTTAATGTAGTAAAGCTGCTCAGTGACCCCTTCAGCTCCTTGATATACAACTTTGAGTCTAGGAAAGGAAGGGAACTTGTCTGTGGAGTTGTTTTCTTCATAGATCGAGAAAATTTCAATAGAGTTCAATGGACATTCATTCCTAGGATGCCTCCTAGTGCATCTAGGATAAAAAGTGGCCAAGGCTCTCTTTGCTTCCTCCTGCTTCCTCTTAATGTTCATGGTGTCCATTTTCAAGGCGAGGGTTTGCAACATCTCACTTTTGAAATCTTCCAGCATGTTTCTGATTTCACCCTTGATGGATGAGTTGGAAGACGATGTATTGACCATAGGTTGACTACCCATACCCTTTTTCCTAGCTGCCCTAGAATGGTTTCTAAAGATAGACTTGATATCCTCATAGGGTAATTGGTAGATATCTCCTCCTGCTAACAAATGTAAGGTATTAAAAAGATATTCTCTTACTCTCTTAAGTAGGACCAGCTCTGGTGACTCAGGGTCAAGTGTGCATGTGGCCCTTTTGTAACTAAGCTAGAATCTTTCTTCGTAATCCTCTAGGGATTCATCATTGCCTATGGTCATCCTAAAAATTTCTTCTTTAGGATCCTTAGACCGACAATAGTCCTGATATTTATTATTGAAGGCCTACTACATCTGAGCCCAAGTTGTGATGTTATCTCCAGGTAAACCCATGAACCAACGCAATGTTTCATCCTTGAGGGTAGATGGAAATAGTTTTAACTTTTTCTCATCATCTGTATAGTCATAAGTTTGACATATAACAACAAACTCAAACAGGAAAGTGTCGGGGTCCTCTGTGGTCAGGCCATGGAAATGAGGTAGGATAGAGGGGCTTATATTTTTCATCCTAGTGTCCCCATTGGTTTCCCTAATGGGGAAGGAACCCTCAACTCTCTCTCTATTCCCTCTGTCATTTTTCTTTTCAGCCATTGGTTCAGTCGGAATGGGTTCCTCTTCTTCTTCTTCCCCTGTAGGTTCTTCAAATATGTATGGTTTCTCACCTAAGGGTTCCTCTAGTTCACAGCCACTGGAGAAGAGAGAAGGTTGGTTGTTGGATGCAGTGGGGGTATTTAGCAAAAATTTCCCTAAGTTGTCCCTATTCCTACAAGGCATGAAAGGAAATATTTTTGGTTTGGTTTTGTATTTTTTTTAAACTTGGAAAGTACTTGCAGAATTGAAATTGTTGGTTGAATGAAAATTAGTAACAAAATGAAAAAGCTACTTGCTGAATTGAAATCTTGCTTGCAAAATGGAAAGGAAAGAAGACAATGCAAAATGAAAGAAAGGAAACAACTAGATTACTTTTGCAGAAATAAACTAATGGCAGAATATTGAAGACAAGAAATAGAAATTAGTAATCACATTCTACTCAGACACCTCCTCGGCAACGGCACCAAAAATTCATGAACACCAGTATTGCAACAAGGATGCTACAACTCCTAGGCCACTAGCTTTACTTATCAACCCAGGGTTCATACAAACTTGGAGGTGACGTTTTTGTATGCACAAGTAAAAGTGATGGTTCTATCTGTTGTCACTGTTCAACTAGCGAGAGACCATTGGGGTTCCAAGCTAGACTTCTATGGAGCGAGAAGAAGCTTAATTCTTTGATGGAAGAAAGGTAAATCTACTCTAAGAGAGTTACTCGACTGCATTAATGGAGAAGGTCAACTTGTAATGCTAAATCACACCATACCCTAATTAACCATTTAAGAAGCTATGCTAGGTAAAAATGCTCAATCAACATGAAACAAATGCTACTATCTATTTTCATAAGTAAGAAGCATCAAACAATACTAATGTGCAAGTAAAGACACTAAACTAAATCTAGTTTTTGTTTTTTTAGTCTTTTTATGCAAAATCAAGTATGCAAACTAATTGTTCTTGTGGATGTGGCAGGTGAATTGAGGATGTGTGAGGATGGTTGGAAGGTTTATGACATTGTTGGATGGTGTGGAGGGTCCCTGGGAGGCTTTTGGTGACTTCCTAAAGGTTTTCCATCAATTCGGCCACAAAACAGGTTGTTTCAAGAAAACCTACAGGATGTACTAGAAACCTACAGGATGATCCTGTAGGAATTACAGGAAACCCATAGGATACAACCGAGAGCTAAATGTGAGGTGTTGGAGGTGATGGGAGGCTTAGGAAAGGTGTATGATGGGTGGAATGGAGTGGGAGAAGGTCTAGGATCACTCAAGAGTTAATATCCAAGATAATAGATGGCTAGATTTGCTCAATGTGCTTGGGAGAATTTCTATGAAAAATGATGGAAAACTAGTGAAGGTGATGGTGAAATCAAGGGATGGCTAAGGTGGATGAAGTGGAAGGTGGTTGTTGGTTATGAAGTCTTAGTCTCCTCCTGAAGCACCTGCTCTGCATGAAACATGTGTGTCTTCCAAAAATCTATGAAACAAGATACATTTTCTTAAACTAGAAATGCAGAATTAATGAATCAACTACCTATACTATGCATGAATAAAGTTGTTGAAAGGAATGAAAGCATGAGTGAGATCTACAGCAGAAATGGAGTTGAAAAAAATGACAATGAAATATACCTTTCAAAATTAATCAAATATTAAATCAAAGACAACAAACCACAAAGCCCATAAAAGAACTAGAAATCTGTGTTTTTGGGGCTGCTTAAGGGTCCCTTCCTCAAGTCATGGTCCTAGAGGGAGGAAGTGAGGTCGAGACACTTGCTAACAACCTTGAGGTGATCCTTTTTCTCCTTGCTAACCTACTATTTCAAATAAGGCACAAATGGAAGCAAACTATCAAAAAACCAATCTAATCTACACTACTTGTAATGGAAATGCATCTAAAAACAAG
The DNA here is from genome assembly GCA_000404065.3 of Pinus taeda. Taxonomy (NCBI): domain Eukaryota; kingdom Viridiplantae; phylum Streptophyta; class Pinopsida; order Pinales; family Pinaceae; genus Pinus; species Pinus taeda. The sequence goes on along the minus strand of APFE030239047.1, from coordinate 24,346 downwards.
TTAACAATGAATCTATGAATCTACACTAAACATACATGTATAATAAAGAGGAGCCTTGGATACTAGGGTTGGGCCCTAACCCAAGAGCTTTAGCCCTCTAAGTTAACTCAGTGCTGGCTCAAAACAAAACTCATTCTTATTACCAAAACAACAAATTACATCAATAGAACTGTCACAAGTTTTGCAGCTCGAAAATAGATTAGAGTTTTACAATAATAAATCCAAATCCTACTGAGGTCCTAGGCCCCTCTACTTATATATATGAAGTCCCCAACCAATTCCTTAAAATTAGGAAGGATCAGCTCCCCAAACTCGAGATAAATCGGTGCTTTGTCTCTCACTTGCTCGGTTGCCTTCTAGTCCTCATGATTTGGTTGTTTGCACTCTGAGCTGATGTGATGAATGGAGGAATATTCGAATGGAGTAGCAAATGAGGAGTATTTACCTCCTACAATCCCTCTCCCTTGTCCCATTCGATTTTTGACCTTAGTCTTTGCCAAAATTCCTTGATTCTCTCCTTTAATCCTCCATTCAATGCATATTATACCACAAAGCATAATATCCAACTATAACTCACCCCATAAACAAAATATAATAAAAAACATGTAATAAGCTATGAGAAAAGTTGGTTTGACTAAGCTAGCAGGTAAATTAAGGCCCATATAATTATTCAATGATGAGGCTCATCACCTGTAATAACTACAGGAAACCCTGCAACAACCTATTTTAGCGTATTTTGAGCAGAAATATTGATCTAAGCATAGGGTTGACCCTCCACTTGAATTCCATGCCCCTCAATTCCATTTTGGACAAACCTTTCCATACCTTTATCTCCTACAAAAGATCAAATTGTTTAGCTTAGCATTCACATTTCTGAATTGAAAATCAAAAGACTCTTTTCTTTTGCAATTTTAACAAAATTTAGCTAGTGCATGAATACATCAGTCATAGTAGTGTTAGGATAATTTCCATGCCTACTTAGTATAGATAGCTAGATGATAGACTGCAAGGTTAGATTAGTTCTCTTCTACAAGTAATGTGTGTCAATACTTAGCTAGATGATTTCATGTCATTTCAGAAGCACTTTCCATTCAACACTTTCATTTTCCTAAAATAGTTAAGAATTTACTTTTTGCATTAAAGATAGCATTACATTCATTGTCAGTAGTGAGACTCCTTCTAGTCAATAGAAGATTGGTTTGAAAAACCCTACTGGTCTATCACCCTAGTTGAAAAGTGACAAGAGTATAGTGTTGCATCTACTATGCATATAGCACTGTCACCTCCAAGTTTATACGAACCTAGGTTGATAAAGTAAATCTGGTAGCCCTAGGAGTTACAACATCATTGCTACAATACTAGGGCTCATCAGGAGGTAGCGCAGAATAGGGGAGAGGAAAAAAGCCTTTGGTTTTTCTCTTAGTATTGTTTTTCCTTCATTGGATAACTGGAGGGTGGAGACGGTTGGCCTATGGGGCTCCCTATGCATTGCTGAACCGTTGAGAAGCTCATGGGTGGAGGAAGAAGAAGCTATGGAGTCCATGTTTCAATGGTATATTGGTGTTTATTCTCTTGAGCAAGACAACCTCAAACCCTTGGAATCTGGCTCAATGGTGACAACTGCAAGTAGCTTGGCTACAACTTGTTTATGGTTAGGTTGAGAGTTGAAGTCTCGAACTCATTTTCCGATCTTCATTTTAAATACAAGATAATTAATTCTTATCTGTAAACCTTGTATGGCTTCTAGATTAAAATTTTAATGACTAGTTATCTAATGGTTTGCATGATAAGTCTTGAATGATTGTGTAGATATCATAAATGACAAGCTATGTTCCATATGAGGATGCATTGACAAGCATGAATGTTTCATAGGATCGATGGCTTTATGCTAACCTTATAATGCAGGAAGGGTTCACTAGTGATAGTGTTGGGATTGTACTAGTGAAATTATTACTTACTGAAGTCAATGGGGTTGATTCTTAGGGTTTGTGTTCATAGATTTAATCTAATAGTGCATCCTTGTTATGTGCATGGGGAGCTCATATTTCTCATGAATAATTGTTGCCTTTCATATGGGTTCCTTGGTGCTGTAATAGTAAGGAAGTATGGGTTGAGAACCTTTATAGATGGAATGTATTGGAGTAGGGGGTAGAAATATGGATCATGTTAAAGAAATGTCTAGCATGAGAATTTATCCTTATGTAGTATGATGGCCACAGGAATCTCAATCTTACATTTTTGGTTTAAAATAGCATATATAAATAGGAACATATATATATATTAATTATATATAGTTATATATAAGCCTATGAATCCATTCTAAAGGCGTGGTTCTAATGTTGAGGAATTTGTTCCTTTTTTCAATTCATTCAAGGCCTATGCCCTTTACTTAAGTGACCTATCAGACATGCATTACAAGCAACCTACATTCTTGCATTGGGGGAATCATTATTGCTTTAGTAAGCAACCATTTCTAGTACCAAACATTGGTGTTGATCATGACGCTTACAAAGCCTTTTTGGTACAATCACGCCTGAAATAACCAGCAGAAGGTGCTCAATGGGGAGATGGAACAAGCTGTCTCGATGCTTATCGAAATCCAAATAAGGTGTAATGCTTAAGGTTTGGCATGGCTTCCCTAGTCGAGTTATGGTAGAGGCTGAGTGTGGGAAATGTTGCGACGAAAGAGGGTCAAAACTTAGCCTTATACCAAAATCGTCTAATCCTTATCCCCTCATTAGGGAGAACCATAGTCATAGGAATCTATTATTGGCATGCCGATATTTCCCTCTAACATGATTGGATGAGGACGTGAGGACCTGACCCTAAGGTGAAAACCTGGAAGGCCTAAGTTTTGCATCAATGGGTTTGACGATGATGATGCCAGCTAGGATAAGATGGCTGATGTGCAAGCTCGATGGTCCTACCATTGGTTGGATATGGAACCCACATGCCATGTACACTTAGAGCCTACAACCCACAAGTTTATCTCGAAAGAATAAAAAGGGAGGTGCATTAGGAAGTGTTAAGAACATAAGGTTGGTAAGACGTCACCCTGGAAGTCTCACCTTGGAGGAATGTTGGGGTAGAAAAATGAGATGCACCGAGAAAGGCCTTGTGGGATGAAATAAGGTGGGTGTATGGAAAGACCTACACTATTATCATGGTGCTATTGGTTTGGAGATGGTCCACAGGTTGATTTAGCTTGATGAGTTCACCTGTGAACATCCTCAAGTAGTGGTGTAAAGGAACCACGGGGTTGACAAAGTGTTGGGCTAGCTAGGCATATAAATTGGAAATGAAGGAGTGTTCCCATTGCTATGAAGTGGAACCTCCTGGGCTAATCATAAATAATATCTCATGGAAGTGAGACCCACAAGTCCACGTAGGCCTGAAGGTCTCATCCCGAAAGTTTAAAGGGAGGAGTCAATTGTGAGTGTCAGGAGGAGATTTGTGAGATGACGTAAGTTATACCCCACTGGCAGAGCACATACTCAGTTGGTGGAGAGGGGGTCTCATCGACTAGGTTAGCCCAACCCTATGACCCCAAAAAATTAAATAGGTGTAGAAAAGGAGGCACCATGATGAAGGAAGTGGGGTGATGTGGGATAGATCATGATGGTAGTTAAGAGTGCAAGGGTAAACCAATGAGGAGACGAGGTCATATGGACCCACTTCACATGCAATCCCAGTGACACGACCTTGGCAGTTATCAAAGAAGTATGCTTAGGAACTTTTAGCATGGAAAGAACGAGATGATGTGTCCCTAGACGCCATGTCGGAGGTATAAGGAGAGCTATGATGAAGGCCTCGAGACGACGTGGCTAATCCATGATCAATTGATTCGATTGGATGCAATGAGGAGCTCATGGTAGGTGAGCGAAGAATTCCAATGTTGATTGGTCCAAGATCTCGACTGCCATGTAGGCCAATGGTAGGCTGCCACATGGTAGTTAGATGATGTGGCAGGGCTTACTCAAAGAGGCAATATTTCTCAATCTGGAGGTCAGATTAAGGAAAAATTTTATATCACTAGATTCATCTCAATGAGATGAACACAATGGTGATGGTTATTCTAAGTTTAGAGAAGGCCTAAATTTTTTATACCCCATTTTCACAACAGTATTTTGAAGATTGGGTATGCATAGTGACCACCTCCTACTTTGGATGTTGGGTAAGGGGTGTTGCTACAGAGTGGTATCCGAGCATCCAAGTTCAACGCTAGGCTTAGATGGGTTTATCGTACGTAGAAATTTAGAGCTATCGTTGGATTCTATCATGATCAAGTAGCAGAAAGGACTCCCCAAGGGGGAGGGCCTCATAATGATTTTTAGAAAAAAGAATAAAACAAATGTCTATGTGTTAAAATTCAATTGTAAATGATTATGACATGCATGAGTGATGCATTTATATTGTGCTCCAATTATTTGGCATGGTTTATTATATGATTTCTTTAGTGCATCATAATTTTTGGTCATATAGTGAGCGTTTGCATGCTTGCCTAAATAAGTATGTGACTACTAATGTGTTGCAGGGAACCTTGGGAAAACTCCATGTCTTGCTGAAATTATGTATATGTATGATTTTTTGTATTTATGTGTATGCTAGCTAATTGAGACGTGTACATGTGAATTTTGGCATGATCCTATGATTGTTTGAGTTGCATGGTATGGTTACTCTTATTTTGTGTGTGTGTGTGTATTTATATATATGGATATGCTAATTAGATGGGAACATTCAATGGCCCAAATATGATATAGCGCCTCAAGAGATTAGAAGCATGAAGTTGCATAGATTTTACGAAGTCAAATGATTGATACATGGTCAATTGCATGTATTTGATATAGCAACAAGGATCATGGTTAGTTATTGAATAGTTGCATCATCAGAGCACATGCTGACTGGGGCAGTATTAGGAAATGTTCTAACTTGAGTGTATGCATGCCTTTTAATGCTTTTGTGTGAAGATGATAATTAAAAGTATGATAATTGTTAATATAACATGAGCTTTGTATAACTGATCCTTTGAAGTTATAGATTTCATGGTTGTTGTTAACCTTAATAAGAAGGTTGAATTCTTCTTATGTTTAAAAAGTTTATTAAAAACAGTAGTGTGGACTTAGTACAGAGGATGATTTTAAATAATGTTGTTAGTATGGGTCAAAGATTGAACTCTATTTTTTGCTTTGGCATGACAATGATTATGAATAATATCAATACACATGTATTGTTAAATATTGAAAACAAGCTTATGTACGTGATAATTGGTGTCTTGATTTGTAACATGTAGGATGTGTGACAACTATGGGATTTTGTACCTAGCCTAACATGGTAAGAGATGATAATTGGAATATATGTTGTTAATTTATTTTATGAACTAAGAGCTTAGTGTATGTGGCAGCACATAGCAAGACTCAGTGGCAGAGGAAGGAAATAGGTGTCATGGAATTATTCAACAAGACATAGACCAAGCCCATTGAAAACGAGAAGGAGGGCGATTCCTCCAAGAGAAAATAACCTTTAGAAATGTGGAGGTTAAGCTCAAGGACTTGGAATATTGTTAAATATCTACAGGGCAGAACTTAGAAAACTCACTAGGAAGCACAAAGAATTGGCTGAGTGGAATACTGAGTTTCAAAGACAATTATGAGAAAGGAAATACCAAGTTGAATCCTCAAAAAGAAAGGATGGTAAAAGAAGGAAGAGGCCTTGTGAGTATGAGAAGGAGCAGAAGATAATCTCTTGTTGGAATTGTGGGAAAGGACATCGGAAAATGGATTATCCCCATAGGCATCATAAGAAAGTAAATATCCCCTTTGAGCCATGTGAACATGCATCAATGATGCAGGATGCCAACAAGGAGGGGGGGAGGGATTCCCTCAAGCTCCTTGACATATGTATGTGTACTTGTGTGTTGAAAGGAGTCTCTTGTGAACTTTTGGGGAATATACAGCTTCTAGGTTGTTTTGAGCATTGTGAGGAATTATTGAACTAATTTTGGTACATGATTGTGCATATGTACGTACACAGCTATAAGCATTATATGATGGAAGAGAGTGCCATGAATTTTGAACTCATGGAGATTGAGTTGATTTTGGGGACTGATTATTTTATGCTTATGTGCTATGGCTTAATTTACTGACTTCTTGATTTGATATGATTTTTTTGAGATTTGTGCATGGTAATGTTGGTTTGGCTTTTGGTTATCATGTTGGTTTTGGTCTTGTTTATGATGTTGTTTTACTTGTTGTCCTTGTGAACGATTATTGTTGTGAATTTCATGTCCTTTTGAAATAATTGCCTTCATTTTCCTCTTGCATTGGTTTTGATCTTTAAATTTTGAAATTTGAATTGTATGCTTGGGGGTCTTGGACTAAATATGCTAGAGTTGCAGGAATTCCATGGAATCCTAAAAGGGGGTAGCGATAAATAGTAATGAAGGAGAACACGTCGAGTAAATTTCCAAGTAATATGGAACATTATTGAGAAATGGACATGAAAAAAAAATAAGATTGAAAATAATAATAGTGTGAAGAAACTATACAACGTATGCTTGGCCTTAATTAGGGAACCATTTAAACCTTGGATCTATTTGGACACAAGCTAATGGATATTATGGCCATGATTAAGTGATGTAACAACCTAATGGGATTACTTGGTCCATGAGAGTACTGGATAGAGACATGTGCAGACAAGAAACTGGCAAGAAGAGAGTTCTCTTAACCCTTGATTATATTTGCACACGTACTTATATGTTGCATACATGATTACGTTGATGGACCCTTATACCTTGCATACCTAATTATTTTGAGGAATAATTATACTTTGCATATGTGATTATGTTGATGGATACTAGTGTGATGCATCCATGATTATGCTAATGGATGGTGGTGTATGGCATACATAATCATGTTGATCAATATGTGTGTGTGTGTGTGTGTGTGTGTTTATACCTATGAAAATGTCATTGTTCTTAACAGGAATGTCATGGGTTAATCAAATGAAAAGATGACTGCTCAAAATTTAATTAATGATATGGATGGCATGAAAATATTCCCACTGTGATGAGGAATTTATTGGGCATGAAGTAAAATTCTACTAATTTATAATCATGTGAACATATATTTTACATTATGCTCATGTCAAGATTAATAAAATGGGAAAAAAAAACAAATGAGGCAATAAGGCATGGTTCAAATGCATGGCAACAAGGTGGTCTCTATATTAATTGTGACATGGTGATATGTTGTTGGGAATCAGATCCCCCCCACAACATAATTTGCAGCTCAAAGCCCAAGTTTTGGTCAAATGTATTGTAAGACTCCACAAATTGTGGGCCCGGACACGAAGTATAGGTTGAGTCATAAGGTTATCTGCCCTAAGTGCTGTAATGTAATTTAATGTCATGTTGGCCTACACATGGTCTGCGGACCATGGGATTGTATAAATAGAGCGAGGATCTAAGTTGTAAAGATAGATAATTAGAGATAACAAGAGATGAGTACAAATGGTTTTAGCATAGAGTAAGAGTCTAAGTGTATTGGGTCGCAGTAGTAGGAGGAGGCTCTGTAGCTAAGTGCATAGAGCCCTAGTAGAGTCCGCACCTGAGTGCCTGGACCCCTACAGCTGAGTGTGCAGGGCAATTTCAAGACTATAACCTTGAACAAAGAATAATAAAGAGAAGTTGATTCCAATTTCCATGCATCTGCTTGTATATTGCATTCTATTCATTTATATTGTTTTGTTTATCACATGCACTTATATGAATGTTGAATATACTGTTAAATATCACTAAACTTACATAAATAAGCTAAGTAATCAGAGAATAGTAGGTCAATAGTAAGGAATGTCGATAATAATGCGGATCACGGCTTGAGTAGCGCTGCGCGAAGGCAACATCACATGTTGCAAGGAACTAATAGATGCGCGTAGCGATGTGCGCACAGGGTCAAACTGCAGACCGCCAGAGCTCATCAGACATCCCCAGGGTGTGGAAGCCTGGTTCTAGCACTGTCCCATACTACTTTGGGTGAGACCTCAGTACGTTCTCCGTGCATTGTTGTCAAAAGGGCCAGTAGTACTGGGATTTGTTTGGCTAAATCACCTCTAAACCTAGGTTAGGCCCCAACAAGCCAATAAATGGTTCTGTTGCTGGGACCAGGATCTACATAAGGGATGTCTGATGTCATGCCAGTGGAATCCAACAAAGAAAGAAATTGAAGGATGGTTGGACAAGAAGATTCGCAAGCTCACGGCACAGGAAAATAGAAATCCGTGAGTATCTAAGGAATAGTGGTTGGAGCGCTACTTGTATATAGAAATCCATGAAATTTTCTTTGCATCCTTTCCTTTTGAGCTGTATGAGTGGATCGCGAAGCTAGCAGATAATAAAGGAAGGTGTAGGCTCGACAAACCAATTGTGTGGACTCCGAAATTAGTGCGCAGACTGGAAGCGTCAGGAGATAAGATCACGTGAGCTGTGAACCATTGGCTCGACCGAAATATAGGAGGATTTATCACTGAGTTCACGGTAGATATGACTGTTAGCTATAGTGAGGCGGAGCAACGTTTCCTCAAGGGACCGCGAGGTAAGTATATTAAATATTTGAACACGTAGATTAATATGCTATTGTGTGAAAAGCGGGTTATGCGAATAAATTAACGTTTGGGACTAAGCAAAATGGGAAGATCTATAGAAGCAGAAGTAGTGAAGAATTAGAAACCAGTCCCTTAATTTCCCCCTCATGGGAAAGAAAGGAAGAGCTTGCAAAAGTTTCTCTGAGAAGTGCGGTCAGTTTGATAAGGCAACGAATTCTGCACTTACCACCTCCACCTACACCGCCACTTGTCTCACCCTCCTCACCTCTATCTCCACCCACCCCACTACTGCCACCACCAAAATTCAGTATGGAGAGTGCGATCAAACTACCAATATTCAAAGGAGTAGGGAATGAAGATCCAAACCAATTATGGTTCGTGGTAAGAGCGGTATGGGAAGCATAAGGAGTCATGGATGACAATATCAAAAAGGCTACGCTGGTAAGCGCGTTGTAGGATCACGAATTAACATGTTAAATCAAGCATTCTAATGTCCATCCAAACACAGGAATCGCAGAAATCCAGACCACGCTGAACAGGGAGTTTAGCAGGCCAATGTCGAAAACACAATCAGTCATCGGGTTTAAGGAGATCGCGAAGCTCCCGAGCGAGACCCCCTCAGATTTGGACAAAAGAATCAAGGGTATGATTTGTGAAGCCAACATAATGTTGGTGGATGGACAACACCACACATGGGTTGTAGCATCACTAACACTGCAGTTAAGGACGACGCTGTCACAACAAAAACGTTCCACCCAGGTCGAAGCTTTGGAGATGGTAATGAGATTACATGAGACCCCTATACAGGACCCTCGTCTCGGATTCCAACAAATCCATGTGCAACTGCAAAATCTGTGTCTGGAGATGCAGAGTTTGAAATAGGATAGGATAGCTCAGCCGGAGGCACGCGAGGAGGTATGGTGCATAATTTGCAAAGGCCAGGGGCATGACAAGGACCATTGTACAGTGTTCGCAAATTACTTGGCAGGAGGAGGGCCAATGCCATTAAGACCTGAGGCATAGGCAAAACCAAGTGCGGTGCTTGCAGTATGGTGTGCGATCTATTAGATAGGAGGAAAACGCACTACAGATAATTATCATCTATTGCAGAAGTATACACAGACATCCTAACAATTGTTTTGTAATTTTTGTAGGTCGGTAGGCCATGATGAACACACCTGTAGAAGCTACAAACTAATGATGGATCAGACTCCTACCTACAGGGTGCAAACTGAAACACGAGCCCTTGACCCAAATGCAGGAATGGCGTGTGCTGGATTTCAGGGGCCAGGTCGAGGTTGAGGTGGAATGGGACCAGGAAGGGGTCGCGGACAACTAATTTGTTACAATTGCGGAGGGCCAGGACACTATGCCCGCGATTGTACAAATCCGACAAGGACATCATGTTTATATTATACTCAGTTTGATCATGAGGCAGAAGACTGCCCTACATTGATAGTGAGACTGCTTGAAAAATGGGTACTTTAGCCCCCTCCGACTTAGAATTTGCAGATGATGAGGTCTGAGCCGCACGAAAAAGACCCAAATGTAAACATGATGCTCAAGAGCGGTATGAACACTAGTGATGATAAAGGTAAGCAGTCAGAAGAAGGTGCATGGGTTCACAAGGCTCCTACGAAGGAACCTAAATTTGATTTAGAACGCGTGGAGAAGACATTCATGGAAGCTAAGAAGAGCTTCATGAAGGCCTCCACTTCGATTAGTAAGGATCAACTAGAACCAAGGATGGATCCTTCAATGCTCACTACCTTTCTGGAGACATTCATGAAACTGCTATGCGACAACAAGGCGGTAAAATGACTACAAGAACTTATCACTAGGTGCGTGGGGTCAGGAGAACCGCACGTGGTCTGGAAACTTGGAAAGCATGCATTGCACACAGGAAGGGAAATGAGTTTGATTGTGCAAATCAGTGAGTATGAAATGGATCAGGTAATCCTGGATCTCAGATCGGACGTGAATGTTCTACCAAAACAAACATGGAAACACATGGGCAGATCCACGCTACAGTTGTCTCCTATTCAGTTATGAATGGTGAACCAACATAAGATCTTGCCCATGGGAAGGTTGCAAGGGGTAACGGTAGATATTGAAGGTCTGAACGCGGAGGCATATTTTGATATGATTGAGATTGTCGATGACATTAATCCCTATCCCATGCTACTAGGAATAGACTGGGCCACTGATATGAATGGAGTCATAAATCTGAAGAAGCACAAAATGATCTTTGAAAAAAGTCACTATGCATAGTAGTACCACTAGATCCAACCAAAGGAGCGCAATACACTGAATTGGTGCACAACGATGATAGTGATGACGATCTCGATTGTATTTACAAGATAACTGTATGAGAAGAGGATTGGGTGAATCCAATTGTAGATGGAAGGATTTCGTGGGAGCGCAAAATCTCCTGCACTTCGGATTCAGATGAAGAGATAGAGTGATGGCAGAATCAGCTGCACAAAGTAACAATGCTTAATTGCAACATGATGGTTAGATCACTGCACTACATGACAATAAACTCAAGGGATCTGCCTACATATGATGGGTTGACAGCGGTGGATGAATTCCTGAACAAATTTGAAAATGCAGTGCCAGAACAACAGCGGTTCGATGCTCCGAAGTGGGCACTATGGGCAACGCCTGCACGATGGTGGGGTACACATCATGGAGGTTTTGAGGACTGGTGTGGATGAAAAAGAATGATGTGCCTATAGTTTGGGAAACCGCAGATACGACTAGTAGAAAAATATGACGGATGAGATGATCCACGCGCACACCTCCCGAAATGGACCAAGGTTTACGGGGAAGAGCCATAGCCTGAATGGGTACACTTATTCTATCATACCCTAGATGTCATACCCATGAATTGTTATATTGAGACGGAGCTCTGCCATGGTATGAGAAAATCGGATGTCTTGCATGAGGCATTTCTATTAACTTTCACGTTTAAAGATTGTTGGTCAGATACTGTTGACGATGCACTACAGGCAGTAAAAGCAGCTATCTTCAAAATACCTAAGGAGCCAAGGGAAGTACTTCAGCCAGAATGGGTGACATAGTTGAGTTACGCACTAGAGTGTTACAATGTAGATGTTGAGGAGGATGATGAGGACCCATGAAATATTAACATTTTAGAAACAGAAGGTTGTCGTGAGATTTTAGGACCATCACTTGAAGACCCTGACATCACCGCACTGCTAAAGACAAAGCAGGTCAACATTGGAACGGAGGTGGAGTCGAAGTACACAATGCTTGGGGACTATTGGGATGATTCCATGGTGGATAAGGTCGTTGAGTTACTCCGTGAATACCAAGACTTGTTCTCGACAAAAATTACAGACTTAAAAGGGATCATTGGCAACTTAGGGATGATGAAGATCACCCTAAAACCCGATGCAAATCCAATTAAGCAACGGCCTTACCACTTAAATCCGAAGTATAAAGAAAAGTTCCATGATGAATTAGACAAAATGCTCATAGCTAGAATTATTGAACCAATGGAAGAATCCGACTGGGTGAGTCTTATGGTAGTAAAGGAGAAAAAACAGAAGGGCGAAATAAGAATATGTGTGGACCTCAGAAAGCTGAATAATGCAGTGTACACGATCCATTCCTGACACCATTCACAGATGAAGTATTAGAGAATGTTGGAGGTTAGGAAGCATACTCATTCACGGATGGGTTCTTGGGGTACCATCAGATCAAGATCGTGGCGGAAGATAGGAGAAAAATAACCTTCGCAACAGAATGGGGTTGCTTTCAATACATCGTTATGCCATTTGGACTAAAGAACGCACCAGCTATATTTTTGCGCATCATTATGGATGTGTTCAAAGAATACATCCACAAGTTCTTGGAGGTCTATCTGGATGATTGGACTGTCTTTGGATTAGTTAAGCACCATGTAGCAAGCTTACGCTTGATGCTGGATACTTTCCGCCAACACCAGATTGTGCTGAACCTTAAGAAGTGCACGTTCCTCGTTCCCTTTGGAAACCTACTGGGACATGTGGTCTACAAATAAGGAATGATGGTGGAACTTGCAAAGATTTTCGTTATTCTAAATTTGGAAGCACCGTGAAGTGTTAAACAACTGCGCGCTACTTTGGGACACACTGGATACTATAGGAAGTTCATCAAAAGTTATGCCCAAATAATAGCGCTGATGGAAAAGCTATTGAAAAAGGATGTTACATATTGTTGGAATGATGATTGCATGAAGAGTTTGGATGTCCTAAAGGGGAAACTAGCCTCCACTCCAACCTTGGTCTTCCCAAAATGGGATGTGGAATTTCATGTACATGTTGATGCACCATGTATTGCGCTGGGAGATGTATTCACACAGGAGGGCGCGAAGGGCATGGATCACCCGATCGCATTTGCAAGTCGAAGAATGTCTAAAGCAGAAAAGAAATATTCTACCACCGAACGTGAGGGGTAGGAAATGGTGGACGTGCTCCAAAAATACGGACGCTATTTACTCAGAGGACATTTCAAGATGTACACTGACCATTCTGTGTTGAAATACCTGGTGAATAAGCCTGTGTTGAGGGGGCGAATATTGAAATGGCTCTTACTATTTCAAGAATATGATTTTGGAGTCATAATCAAGCCAAGACACCTAAACGCTGGACCAGATCACTTGTCACAAATTGAGACAAGCGAGGAACCAATGAATTTGGAGGAGGGACTACCTGATGCACAGCTCTTCGTAGTGTGTGTCGCAGACAGACACTTCGAAGATATATTCCATTTTCTAACAACAGGGACTGTGCCAAAGGAGTATTCAGTCCAACAGAAGAAAGAATTGGTGGTGCGCGTGGTGGTTTTTTCCGTCATCACGGGGCACCTCTACAAAATGGGCAATGATGAGATATTGCGAAGATACGTACCCGAATTTGAACGATGTCAGATCCTCGTAGAAGCACATGGGGCGCCACAGGAGGACACTATGCAAGATGTGTGACCACACAAAAGATTCTTTGCATAGGGTTATGGTGGCCAACACTACACCAGGATACGAAAATGCACCGTAAGGCCTGCGATATATGTCAAAGAAATGGAAAACCATCATGAAGGAACGAAATGACATTAAATCCACAAATGACGTTGCAGCCATTTGAAAAATGGGAAATTGACTTTGTGGGACTGATCAAACCTTAGGGAAAGACAAGCGTGCACTACATCATCACCGTAATGAAGTACTTCACACAATGGGTGGAAGCACAGCCGGTCAAGGACTGCACGACCGCTACAGCTGCAAAGTTTTTATTTGAAAATGTGTTGACACGATTTGGCTGTCCAAAAATCTTAATGAGTGATCACGGAACACATTTCCTAAATGAAACCATCAGTGCGCTCACAGAATAGTTCCAAGTGTATCATCATGAAAGTACACCGTACCACGCACAAGCTAATGGGACAGTAGAGGCATTCAACAAAATACTAGAGATGGCACTGACCAAAGTATGTAACACACAGTGAAACAAATGGGACTTGCACGTACATGCCATATTATGGGCTTACAGGACAACATGCAAGAAATTTATGGGACAGACACCTTTCTGGTTAGTCTATGGCACAGAAGTTGTCATGTCGATGGAATACATCGTACCTAGTCTGTGAATAGTAGCGCTCACAGGCATGACAAACCACAAAGCCCTGGAAGAAAGGCTCGCGCAATTAGAAGAACTCGAGGAAGAACAGTTTCTAGCTAGATTTCATCAGCATGTACAAAAACAACATGAAAAGGCCTAGCACAACCGCCATATCAAGTTGTGCACCTTCAAGGTAAACGACTTAGTGCTGCTATATGACAGTAAGTTTGAAAAATTTTCAGGAAAGTTCATAATGCACTGGCTGGGACCATACATGGTTAAGGAGGTCACAGATGGAGGCGTGGTCCAGCTATCCAAACTAAATAGAGAACCCTTCCCAGGCAAAGTAAATGGTAGTCACTTGAAGCCCTACACAGGTGGGTTGGCTATCTGACTAACTGGCCGATGCACAGTCTTTGTGACCTGAGGAGTCGAACAAGGGAACGAGACTATAAACACATGCAGCAGATGCTAGTACCAAGGTGAGGACATAATTTAGACACAAATGATTCAGAAGCAAGAATGCAACAAGTACAACAAGCAACAGCTCAATGCATTGTCGACATTCAAGTCGTTCAAGACTAACTGGAGGGACTCTGCGCCAAGATCACTGCACCGACAGAGTGACTCAAGGGTGAGTCCCGATGTTTGTGTTGGGGGCCTGTTGGGCATCAAATCCCCCCCACAACATGTTTTGGGGCTCAAAGCCCAAGTTTTGGTCAAATGTATTGTAAGACTCCGCAAATCGTGGGCGCAGAGCGTGAAGTATAGGTTGAGTCATAGGGTTGTCCTCCCTAAGTGCTGTAATGTAATGTAATGTCATGTTAGCCTACCCATGGTCTACGGACCATGGGATTGTATAAATAGAGTGAGGCTCTAAGTTGTAAAGATAGCTAATTAGAGATAACAAGAGATGAATACGAATGGTTTGAGCATAGAGTAAGAGTCTAAGTGTATTGAGTCATAGTAGTACGAAGAGGCTCTGCAGCTGAGTATGAAAAGGCCTAGTAGAGTCTGCACCTAAGTGTGCAGACCCCTGCAACTGAGTTCGCAGGGTGGTGTCGAGACTGTAACGTTGAATGAAGAATAATAAAGAGAAGTTGATTCCAATTTCCATGCATCTGCTTGTATATTGCATTCTATACATTTACACTATTTTGTTTATTGCGCACACTTATATGAATGCTAAATATACTGTTAAATATCACTATAATTACATATATAAGCTAAGTAATTAGAGAACAACAGGTCAATAATAAGGAACGTGGATAATAATACGGATTGCGCCCTGAGTAGGGTTGTGTGAAGGCAGCATCACAAGTTGCGAGGGACTAATAGATGCGCATAGTGAAGTGCGCGCAGGGTCAAACCGCGGACCGCCAGAGCTCATCAGACATCCCCAGGGTGTAGAAACCTGGTTCTATCACCCTCCCATACTACTTTGGGTGAGACCTTAGTTCGCGCTCTGTGGACTGTTGCCAAAAGGGCCAGTAGTACCAATATTTTTTTGGCTAAATCACCTCTGAACCTGGGTTAGGCCCTAACAAGCCAACATATGTCATGAGAGACAAGGTGGTCTCTGGATTATTTGAGATATTGTGTAATGTGATATGTCATGAGTATATGTGTTTATGTTGTACATGTGTAGACGTTGTGCATGGGAATAGAATAAAGTTGTATTATGTGTTGTGGCATACCATGTGTATAAGTGTGTGTTGAGTAATGTGTTTAGGATAAGCAGGTATGCGACTCTTTGGACCTATGTGTTGTGTTTATGTGTTCAACCTATGTGTTGTATGTATGCAAAGTGTTCAAATAGGTACGCGATTGTCTGGTTCCTTGTATTGTGTAGTGTCACGCACAACCAGGTATGGGATTTCCCAGGCCTACACAAGTGTGAAATACACCTATATTCCTGTAAATAGAAGACATCCTGGTTTGATAGTGCCCATAATCATCAGATAGAGATTGGGCTTATGTTCTCATCTTGAGGCTGATGAGTCAATTAGTAAACTTTAAATCAAAGAGAAGAGAAGAGAAGGAATTCGACCAATCTAGTGTGTGTACGTGGTCAAAGTGAAGAGAAGTAATTGGATGCTTGCTGATGGGAAACCAATTTGGTGTGTGTATGTCGTCAGGTGAAGAGAAGGCACTGGATTCTTGTCGTCGGGAAACCAATCTGGTGTGTGTATGTGGTTAATCTGAAAGGAAAGAGCTAGGTCCTTACCTGATTGGTTGTTGATTCATTACATGTAAAGCAAGCAACAAGAATCAAACCAATATAAGTATCAATATTTCATGACTCTTGAGGTTTTGTTTTATGAATCTAAACTCAATGATATGATTTATGATTGTTGGGTTATGAGCTACCCTAATTTTGTTGTAATATGAATTAAATAATAATACTAAGTTCACCTCATGACAAACTATTGATGAGGTATGATTTAAAATTATTGCATTTCCTTAATAATGGAACTTATGGAGGCATATGTCATATGATGCAGGAAAGCATGAAATTGCCCATTTGGGTGGATGGCATTGGCCACAATATAAATAGTTGTAGTTGAAAGATATCAAATTTGCAGTGGCACGTTGACTAAACATGTCAAGAATGGGGCCATTTTGATACACTAACATCAAAGATGTCAAGTGATTCCCATGAATCATGTTATGATAGTATGGTAGTTTTAAAGGCAAGGACGTGCCTTGAATTTGAACTCCTTATGATGTAAGGAAGCCTTTCCAATGAATGGATTGCCCGAGGGAATGAGAAGCAAAGAAGGGCATGCCTACACTTGGAAGGTGAGTGAATGAATTAAGGTGGGTAAGTGGATTTCTCGATGGATTGAGAAGCAAAGAAGGGAAGGTCGGAAAATGAATTGGGTCTCTTGGTTATGAGCATAACTGATTGGAATCAGAAGCACATTAGAGTTGTATCAGGAAGTAATGAGATGGGAACTATTCATTAGTGGAACAAGAGTGCAAAGAAACACAATGTTGGATATTGGAGGCATACTTCCATCAATAACAAAGGAAAGAATCAAAGTCAGATTTGGAGCAACAAAAGCACTAGGAAATTGCAAAGAGCCACAAAAAGTGGTTAATCAGATTTAAATTTTCTTTTATAATTTATTAATTTTTGGGCATGCAACTGTGAATGTGTGACATGTAAATATATGTAAATGTTTTAAAGTGTTGTGAATAAAATCTTTAAATACAATATCTTGTTTTTTCTTTATTTAGTGTTTTCCTCTATGTCTATGGACAGAGAACACTGTAGACAGTGCTTCCCAAAGGGGTAGGGATCTGTAACATCCCAGCCATGAATGGATTCATTTGGCTATGTAATCTCATAATTTAATTTATTTCCAAAAATTAAATAGGATGAGTAAGGGACACAAATTCCAAGAGGTTTGCGAAGGTCAAACTACTTGGGAAATTCAACTTACTTGTTGAAGGAAGCAAAAATATGAAGTATATGACAACCACTAAAGGTTGGTTTTTTTTTATTTAAATTCACATTGATGGTCTATGGAATGGGATTGTTGTTGGAAATTAATTGGGCTACAACACCAAGGAAAAGCCCATTCTATCTTGGAAACCACAACAAGGCAAACATATAGCAAAGAGGACAGGAAAATTAATGAGAGACGAAGTGTTGGCAAGAAATTGTGCAGTAGAGAAAGACAGTGGAGGGAGACTCAATCTCATTCATGGAGAGAGGGAGATCAACTCATAAGAGAGGGAAAGGATAAAAAAAAGAGGGATAACTATATCTCAAATGGGAGTGGGAAAGAAATCTTGAATTCTGCAGTAAAGGGGATCACACTGCATAAGGAATTCACTGAGAAGCAGGTATCAGCCTCAAATAGTTTGAATTCTGCATAACAAACAAAAGGAGATTCAAGCTGCAAGAGGAAGTGCAAAAGAGGGGAGAGGAAATCAGCCCTTGGTTTTTCTCTAAGCATTTTTTTCCCTTCATTGGATAGCTAGAGGATGGAAGTAGTTGGCCTCTTTGGCTCCCTGTGCATTCATCAATTGTTGAGAAACTGGTGGGTGGAGGAAGAAGAACTTTTGGAATCCTTGTTTTAGCTGGTAGATTGGTTTTTATTACCTTGAGAAAGACGACCTCAGAACCTTGGAATTTGGCTCTGATGTGATAGCTATGAGTAGTTTGGCTGTAGCTTGTCTATGGTTGGGTGGAAAGTTGAAGCCCCGAACATAATTTTCCATCTTCATTATAAATCCAAGATATGTATTTATTAGGTGTAAACCTTGTATTGCTTCCAGATTGAAATGTGAATGACTGGTATTCTAATGGTTTTCATAATAAGGCTTGAAACATTTTGTAGATATGCTAAATGACATGTTATGCTCCATATGACGATGTATTGATAAGCATGAATGTTTCATAGGATCGATGGCTTTATGCTAACCTTCTACTGCAGAAAGGGTTCACTGGAAATAGTGTTGGGATTGCACTAGTGAAATGCTTGCTTAGTGAGGTTAATGGGGTTTATTCTTAGGTTTGAATGACTTGGTATGTGTTCCTGGATCTAATCTAATAGCGCATCCCTATCATGTACATCAGGAGCTCATATTTCTCATGAATAAATTTTTCCTTTCATATGGGTCCATTGTTGTTGTAATTGTAAGGAAGTCTCAATTGAGAACCTTGATAGATGGTATGCATTGGAATAGTGGGTAGAAAGATTGATTATGTTAAGCCAGCGTCTAGCATGAGCATTTTTCCTTATGTAGTATGATGATCACAGGAATCTCAAGCGTTCATTTGTGATTTGAAATAACGTATATAAATGTTGAAACATGTATTGGAACCTGGGTGGAAGTGGTATGCTAAATAATATGCTTAATTGTGTTGAAACCACACATAAGTAAATAATGAAAATGCATTCTAGAATGTTATAGTTAGTGGAAGGATCTGCAAGGTTCTAAATTAAGATCTAGAAACATTAGACATAAAAGAACCATTTTATTAATAAGAAATGTTTACCAAGGGATTGTGTGCTTAACAAGGTTTGTGCATATATATATATATATATAACTGCCTATAATCTAGTGAATCCATTTTGAAGGTGTGGTGCTAACACTGGGGGATTTGTTCCTCTTTTAAGTTCAATCATAGCATGTACCCTTTACTTAAGTGGCCTCTTAGCCATGCATTATTAGCAGCCTACACTCTTGCCCTGGGGGCACCATCGTTTGCTTTAGTAAGCAGCCACTGCTATTACCAAATGTTGGTGTTGATCATGACACTTATAGAGCCTCTAGGGTAGAGTCATGGCCGAAATAACCAGCGAAAAGTGCTTGATGGGGAGATGGACCAAGCTCTCCCAATGCTTAATGAAATCGAAATTAGGTGCAACACTTAAGGCTTGGTAAGGTTTCCCTAGTTAGGCCATGGCAGAGGTCGAATGTGGGAAATCTTGCGGGAAGAGGGTCAAAACTTAACCTTATAACGTAGTCAGCTAATCCTTATCCCCTTATGAGGCAGAACTCTAGTCATAGGAGGTTGCTATTGGCATGCACATATTTCCTTCTAACGTGATTGGATGAGGATGTGAGGAACTAGCCTGGAGGTAAAAAATCGAAAGGGTTAGGAAGCACATCAATGAGGTTGATGTGGATGATGCCAACCGAGACGAGCTGGCTGACACACAAGCCCAGTAGTCCTGCCACTGGTTGGATACGGCTCACATAAGCCACCCTTCAATTCGAAAGTTTAGCCCAGAAGAATAAAAAGGGAGGTGCACTAGGAAGCGCCAGGAAGAGAAGGGCGGGAAGACGTCACCCTGGAAGTCTCACCCCAGAGGAATGTTGGGAGTGAAAGAATCGAATTTGGCGGGCATGGCCTTGTGGGATGATGTAATTTTGGTGTGTGGCAGGGCCCACACTATTTCCATGATGCTATTTTTCAAGAGTCGGTCCACAAGTCGAGTTACTCCAATGGATTCACCCTAGAACATCCACAAGAAAACGTGTAATGGAACCACAGGGTTGACAAAGCGTTGTGCCAGCTAGGCATATAACATAGAAGTAAAGAAGCATTCCCATTGGAAGGAAGTGGAGTCACTTAGGCCAATAAAAAATAGTATCCCGTGGATGTGAGACCCACTAATTCATGTAGGCTCAGAGGTCTCACCCCAGAAGTTTAAAGGGAGGAGTTAGTTGTAAGCAATGGGAGCATATTTGTAGGATGCCATAAGTCATACCACACTAGTGGAGAGTGTACTCAACTAGTGGAGAGTGTACTCAACTGGTGGAGAGTGGGTCCCGCCATCCATGTAAGCCTGACGCTCTAACCCCAGAAAAGTAAAGATGTGCAACAAAGGAGGCACCAATATGAACGAAGCGAGGTCATGTGGGATAGATTGTGGTGGTAGTTAAGATCGGAAGGGTAGACCAATGAGGAGAGGAGGCCTTACAACCCCACTTCACACGTAAGCTCAACAACATGGCCCTGACGAATATTAATGAGGCACGATTAGGAACTACTAAAATGGAAAGAATCGGATGATGTGTCCCTAGACATCATCATGAAGGTATAAGGAGAGCTATGAAGAAGGCCTCGGGACAATGTGGTTAATCCATGACTAACGGATTCAGTGGGACGTAAAGAAGAGCTTCAGGTAGGTGAGCGGAGAAGGTCGACACCAATTGGTCCAAGAGCCTGACTACCATGTGAGTCAATGGTGGGATGCCATGTGGTAGTTAGATGATGTGGTAAGGCTTACTCCTTAAAGAGGCAATATGTTATGAAACCAACTCAAGAAAAGATAGAAAAGATAGACCAACGCCTTAGAATTCAGCCTCTTCGAGGGGGCAACCTCCTTTACATTACATAAATGAACAATTCTTGGATGATACAAATGAAAAGACCTCCTCTATATATAGGAGTCTAAGGGGTCATAACATAATCAGAGCCTACATAACAATAATAATGTAAGGGCACAATAATAACAATAGTGGGCTTTTATAGGGCACAATAGTAACAATATGGGCACTACATGGGTACATCAATATAATAAGTGGGTTGTAATAATAACAATAAGGGGTTACACTAGTGGTATAGGGGCCTAACATGCCCCTCTCCTTAAAAAAGTGTTGTCCTCAACGCTTGATTAGTTCTTGATGCTTCTGTATAAAATTAGTGTCCTCCCATGTGGAATCTTTAGTGGGTAGATTCTTCCACTTGATGAGATACTCTGGAATTGATCAATTTCGTAGCTGTCGGGTTCTTGTTTCTGTGACTGCTCCAAGTTCCAATATGGTTTTTCCTTCCTCTTCAATTTCTGGCAATATTGTTTGAATTGGGATCTTTTGCTGAATAAGTGGTCGTACTTCTTCGTCCTTCTTCCATTCATCCCTTGCTTCATTTATCCAATCTGGTTGGGTAATAGAAATAGCACAAAACAATGCTTCCACATCCTCATCCTTGAAGAGTCTTCCCATTCGGTAAGGTCGCCATTTTTTAAGTGCATGTAGTATTGCCAACATTTCCTTCTCATAAAATAGCTTGCTTGAGATGTAGTAGTAAAAAGACCCAATCACCTACATCATAACATTTTTCACTACGATGTTGATCTACCTGTTATTTCGTTTGATTTTGCACCAAAGTGGCATTATCCTTTAAAGCTTGGAGAACTTGTTGTTGATGCACGATGTAATCTTTCACTACTTGAACCTTTTTCTTCTTGATATGTCCTTCTATCTTTAGAGTTTGAGGAGTGATAATTTCTTCCAATCCTTTACAAGATATGGTCAGATTCATTTCTTGATGTTCGATGTGATCTTTCACTTCTTAAATATTTTTCTTCTTGATATGTCCTCCTATCTCTATAGTTTGAGGAGTGGTATCTCCTGCCAATGCTTTACAAGGTATGGTCTGATTCATTTATTCTACCTCCAGGGTTGGATCCTGGCATATATCCTCTTCTTTTGATGTTTCTTGATCCTTTTCTTCCTCTTCTTCATACTCTATGTAAAATAATTTCTTCTCAACACACTTATGACATTTAGTGCATTTGCTATCACAATTGTAACAAAGCCCTTTTTCTCTTTTTTCTTCCAATTGTTGTGGTGTAACCCTTGTAGGTTGTGGAAGGCTAGGAGAAACAACACTTCCATCTTCATAGCTGTGAGGGGTAGAATTCATTGTTGCCATAATTTTACTTTCTAGTATGTCACGAAGCCCTTTTACTCTTTCCAATTGTTGTGGTGTTGCTCTAAAGAAGGTGTTGCTCTTTGTATCCTCATAATGTGCTATCATTTTCTCTGTGAGAATTGACCACGTAACAAGTCGTTTACGAGAACAAAGCCCTTTATACCATAAAAATTGATTTGGTTCTAAATATGAAGATGCAATACATACCTTCTATAACAGTGGTACACCATGTAGATCAAAATATTGCTCCATCTGACGTATCCAATTTACCGGATCCTTGCCATCAAACTTCCTCATCTTGCTTTTTCTTGATGTTAGGAGCTCGATCTTGAAATGACGGTAACTTCGTACTTTTAGGTCTTTAAGTTCTGAAAGTATGGCTTGTAGTAGCCCTCTTTGTCCTCTTTCCAATGTCGCAAGTCTGACCCAAATTGGATTCTCCAAGGAAGAGTTATGTGAAATCTCCCACAGTGACTTGATTATAGACTAGTTCAGTAGAGCGAAATTGTACGACGTGCCACGAGTCACTGTTGCGACCTTTGGATCTGAAAAATGCATAAAAGAAACTACAATCCGTCCTCTTTCTTCACCTTCTTACGAAATTTCAATCCGATCCATAGAGAGAAAGTTATGACGATTTTCCCCAGGTCACCTGTTTGGAATGTAATTCAGGAGTCTGCAAAAAGACCAACTTCCTCAGATCATATCTCCGCACATATCACGTGAAAAGCTCTGAAATTCGGACCCAAGGTTCAGCGCGATGTTTTCTCAAATGGGTTTTCTTTTCGACTTCTAAAACGTCATAGAACAAAAGATATATTGAAAATTCCACGATGACCTGTTTGGAGCAGCGAAACCCTAGAATCCAAAGCTCTGATACCAAATGTTATGAAACCAGCTCAAGAAAAGATAGAAAAGATAGATCAACGCCTTAGAATTCAGCCTCTTCGAGGGGGAAACCTCCTTTACATTACATAAATGAACAATTCTTGGATGATACAAATGAAAGACCTCCTCTCTATATATAGGAGTCTAAGGGGTCATAACATAATCAGAGCCTACAAAACAATAATAATGTAAGGGCACAATAATAACAATAGTGGGCTTCTATGGGGCACAATAGTAACAATATGGGCACTACATGGGTACATCAATATAATAAGGGGTTTGTACAAATAATAATAAGGGGTTACACTAGTAGTATAGGGGCCTAACAGTTGCCCTCAAATGCCTGACAGATGCAATCGGGTGTATTATTCCCGATATACATGATGCCACCTATGCTGCTCAAATCAATTCTCAACTCAGCCGCCCTCAAGAAGTGGAGCCAATGCTGGCAATATGCCAACTCAGGACAAAGAAAAAACAGCCAGAAGAATGAATCATCGCTGTCGATTTCCAGATCACTGTGGGGAGGATATTTTAGGATCGGATTATACCAATTTAGTAGCATTTTAATTTTGTAGTTTGTTAGCTTAGTTTAGAATTTATAGACCCTTTCATGCATTTAGAAAGGGTCGTAAGTTTTTGTACATGACTTAAGCTTGAAGTTGCACTACTGTACTTCAAGCATATTCTTTTATGAAGACTGGACCAAACTTTTCCAAATTTTGACAATGAAGCTTTGATATGAATGTGCACTATTGCCTTTATTTTAAAGCATTTCTAAATTGGAAGAAGGAATTTAAATTGCGATTAGTGTAGGGGATAATTCGCAGCTCATATGGTACTATTATCTATGTCTGAATTTATTCCTTTTATGTGAATTGTTGTTTAGTCAATTATGCTATTATTGAATATGTGAATGTATTTTAACAGTAAACTTTATGCTTTCCACTATTGGATGTTTACAGTTTTCTATTCTTTCAATCATGCATGTATCGGTAATATAAGAGAGAAGTGTAATATTGTTTTATCAATTACTTCGTTCAACTATTTGAAC
>APFE030239046.1:1286-20572 GCA_000404065.3 Pinus taeda | reverse complement strand
TCAAGATGTAGATTTTAAAGATGTATATGCAACTTTAAGTCATTGCAAGCAAGTAGAAGAATTGAATTATTATGTTAAGGACCAACTCTTATGTCATTTGGGAAAGTTATGCATCCCACAAACTGAAAGAGTTAACATAATCCGAGAAGCACATACTTCTCTCATATCAGATCATTTTGGTGTAAGTAAAACAATTGCTTAGTTGCAAAGGTTCTGTTTTTGGCCAAGAAGGCATGAAACAATTTCTAGATATTAAAGGGTGTACTATATGTGCTAAAATCAAGCCCGGTAATATAAAATTAGGCTTGTACACCCCACTTCTAGATCCTTCTCGTCCTTGGGAAAGTGTTTCCATGGACTTTGTTGGGGGATTGCCAAAATCTAGAAAAGGTCATGATTATTTGTATGTTATTGTGGATAGGTTTAGCAAAATGTGTATTTTGATACCTTGTAACAAGCAGGTAACAGTTGAACAAACAACGAAGTTGCTCTTTCAACATATATGGGTTCATTTTGGGTTACCCACTTCTATTATATCTGATCGAGATTCCTGATTTGTTGGGAAGTTTTGGTCAAGTCTATGGGAGTTGATGAACACCAGATTGAAGAAGAGCACAACATTTCATCTACAAACAGATAGTCAAACAGAGGTGGTCAACAGGATAGTGATCTAGTTGCTCAAAGGCTATTGCATCGATCATCCCAAGCTTTGGGATGAACATTTGTGTTATGTGCAACATGCTTACAACCGTGCCAAGCACTCTTCTACTCAGAGATCTCCTTTTGAGACTTGTTTCGGTTTTATACCAAAGTCTACCTTGGATTTTGTCTTGGGTAAAGACATAGCAGTTGATGGACATAGTGATGTGGACAAAGCAACCAAGTTCATTGAACAGATCCAAGAAATTCACCAGGCAGTGCAAGAACAGCTGGAAAGAAGCCAGGCCAAGTATAAGACAAGGCATGACAAGCAGCGAATTGAGCATAGTTTCCAAGTTGGTGATAAAGTCTAGTTGTATATCAGCAAAAACAGAATGCAAGGTGAAGGTAAGAAGTTGAAACCAATAAGGTATGGGCCTTTCAAGATACTTGAGAAAATTGGGGAAAACGCTTTCGCCTTGATTTGCCAGCTTTTATGCATATCTATTCAAACGTTAATGCAGAGAACTTGAGGCTGTATGAACCTTCATTGATTGAAGATCCCGAAGAGCAAAGTCAGCTGCTTTCTATTGATGATTTGTTGCTTGAATATCTCAATGAGTTGCAGGAAGACACAATTCTGGACAGGAAGGTGAGAACGACATGCAGAGGGGATGTTGAGTACTTGAGGATCGGACTCAAAGGTTCAAAACCAAGTAGTGCACGATGGATAGAAATTGGGCAAGTGAGGAAGTTATATCCTCACTTGATCGATACTTAAAAACCAACTTTTTGTGGTCCAAAAGCTTTTCAATGGGAATGTGTGATCCAAAATGGATCCTAAAAACCTTTAATATTTCAATACTTAAACACTATCGCAAAGGATAAACCTTCAAGAATGGCGGAAAACACTATCGGATGGGAAAAACATGAAGAAATAGCGAAAATAGAGTCTATCGGAGGCTTAAGCAACATTGCACAAGAGTCGTCGAATCTGGCCGATCAACACTCGAGATCTAATCGGCATATCACAATTGGAGGTGGCAAGCGGAGTTAATCAGAAGCGGCCTTATGAAAATTGCGATAGCGATCAAGCACGATTAAACAAGGACTGTCGATCAAGCGCGCAGATCAACGGTCTAGATCTACTTGTGCAATATCGCATCGCTCATATGCATACACAGAAGGACTTAGCCCGCGGTTTGAAGGATTGGCGATATGCGATTTCGATATATCGCATCGCAACTTTGTAAGGGGTGATGCCAAGAAGGCCAGTGAACATGTGAGACAGCCGGACCCAAAAGGGTTTATGAATGCGATAGGATATATTTTGAAGTCCGATATGGAGCAATTTGTTGGGTTTTCCTGTGTATTTGGGGCTTTTCGTTATAAACCCAAATACAAAGGAACTCGCGACTAGCGACTTGCGATAGCGATATAAAGGTGGACCCGATGGAGTTTAGGGCGGATTCAATAATATTTAAAGTCGGATAAAAGGCGTTTTGGCGAATTTTTTAGTGTTTCTATGTATTTCTCTATGTGAATAGAGAAACGACTATTTTGGGATTTCAAATGTGCCGATGGTCCCTTCTGTTTAAAAACAGGTGGCCACCATACCTGAAGACGTTACACCATGATTGGTTAACGCTCAGATGGGATTTGAGCGGACAGAGGCCGAGAACTAGAGAGCTCGAAAGGGAAAATGAACATACAAGCACTGATAGGTTTAAAATCCATTCAGTGTCAGACACAGACAAGCAGTGCTGAGACAGAGAAAAAACAAAGATAGAGAGCGAGAGGGAGAGTTTGTGTACTCAAAAAGACTTGAGGGATTCAATCAAAACCCTGTTGTTTGTTCCTGTTGTGTTGAGACTCAATTTGAGCTCACATTTGTAAAAACTCTGCTCTTGGAGACATAATAGAGAGGTCACCACTGAAAGTTGGACCATGAGACGTAGCCCAAGAGTTTTGGGTGAACTCCTTGATTATTTGTTGTGTTATGTGTGTGTATGTTTTATGTTTCTCTAATTGCTCATTGTCTATATTATTCGCAAACTTTTCGATTCGTTGCACTAAGTAATATAGGCAAATCATGCACATGAGTATTTATACCTTAGTATTAATCTAAGATCTCATTTTTAGATCAACCCTTAAAGTAGTCTATATAAATATCTTACTAGAAATAACTTCATGTAATGAATAGATCTACATAAAGCATTTGACGATTTTTTAAAACCAAGTTGATAGTAGAAAAGTTACATGCATAAGTACCATAAAATGGGAATCAATTCTTGATCTGTAACAAATCGTTATTTTGGAAGACATTTTCCTATTTAAATATTTGACACAAAATGAGTAGAGAATGTATGAGAATGCATTTACAGATGATTCAACACAAATAAAAGATGTTCTTACTTTTTATAGGGAAATATTGTTCAATGAACCTCTTTAAATTAAAATGGTGAAGAAACATGTACTTTAGTCCTATTTAAATATTTGACACAAAATGAGTAGAGAATGTATGAGAATGCATTTACAGATGATTCAACACAAATAAAAGATGTTCTTACTTTTTATAGGGAAATATTGTTCAATGAACCTCTTTAAATTAAAATGGTGAAGAAACATGTACTTTAGTGATGATGTGATTTGATCATAAATATAATGAAATAGGTACAATGAAATATAAAATTAATAATAAAATGATTTTTAAACATTTTTTCCAAATCAAATAATCAATAAATCTTTATGTACTTAAAAAAAAATTTATAATATAAAAATGATAAAATCAATATAAATTGCTATTTCAAATAAAAGTATATATTCCTTTTTAGTAAAAGTGAAAAGTCTCATCCTAAAATTTTAAATTATAACTTAGAATTATTTTCTAAAAATTATAAAATTCCTTTCTTATTATAAGCTTATAAATTATAATTTTGTTTATTAAAAATTAAAAATTAAATTTTGAAATCCAGTTACTTGAGTACACAATTGAACTCAGCAAAATTAAATTTAATTAACTACTAAAGCTACAGTTTAGTTACGATAGGGAATCTAATAATAAAAATAAATTAACCACCATCAAAAACTTATAAAACATAAATATTCAAAATCTTAAAATTTAACAACTATAACCTAAATTCCATTATTTAAATTATCACCTCCCCTTTAAAGTTCTACGTCCACTCACTCCACCATTAAATTGTGTAAAAAAATACATTTAAGAAAACAAAATGTAATATTGATTATTTGGAGTCAACCAAGTAAGTAGTTAGAAATTGCTAAACATTATCATTCTATTTGTGTACATATCCTTCTTTTCACTTTGAACTCAGTCGTTGTGAGAAGACAAACACGGACGCCTTTTCGTGAGTGGTGGGTTATCAGCGTGGTACTTGCCAATTACTTTAAAGGCATCTAGTCACCATCCATCCATTTCAACATTGTAAATTGCAATCCACGTTATCCATCGAAAAACACTCTTTTGACTGTCGCCGCCCATTAAACTATTGTATGGTTAGAAAAAATGGAATCTGCCCACAACATTCATTGAATCTGAGCACAAAATTTATTTAGAAAAAATGGAATCTGCACACAACATTCATTGAATCTGAGCACAAAATTTATTTAAAAAACAATAATGGAATCTGCTTGGAGCATCCATTTAAATAAATAAACAATATTCTTATGGAAGTGTTTATAATGTGATTTTTTGGAGATTTTGGTGACTGAATCCCGTGGAAGAAATTGAGGTTAAATCTTGATTTGTTGCAGTGAAAATGGTTTTTTAACTACATATTTGGATTCAACACCCTGAAAAACCCCGGGACGCTTTGATTGTGCAAAAACTAGCTATCAAATTCCAATAAATTGCTGCGGGATTTTGACCGGAAAAACCCACCGGAAAAGCTTCCAAAAAGTCACATTATAGACCACTGTTATCTTCATGTCTTTTGCGATCATCAAATGAGTCTAAAAGACTGGTTTCTTTCAACTCTTAAAACCGGCTATCTAATAAGGCTGAGGCAATGGCATTAGTGGGTCTTCTCCAGTTTTCCTCTTTCCTTGATATCCAACGGCTACAGATTTATGGGGACTCAAAAAACACTATTGGTCTTGCTACAGGGCAATTAACAAACAAGTCCAAACAAGTCTCCATCTCTGTCAGGATGGGTCAATAGGATAAAACTTTTATGGGACAATCATCAGTCATATTCAATCAGCCATGTGGATAGGTCTCTCAATTCGGTGGCAGACAAGTTATCAAAGAAGGGACTCACTATCAACCCTGGTATATGGAAACTAGACGTACAAATGCAAAACACCATTTTTCTAATAGAGGATTTTTCCATACCAGGTACCTAGGTACCTAGTTCTCTGTCAATTTTGTTTTTCCCACATCTCTATCATCAGTTGCTCTCTTCAGGGTATGTAGTCTTTCCCATGTATTTTCCTTTGAGTTTCAGATTTGATACTTTTTGTGTAGCTGGGAACCTTTTTATCTATCAATCTTTTGATCTTTTGATTAGAACCATGCTCCATAGTGATGTGGTTTCTATGCTGGCAAAGAAGACCACCATTAGACATGATAGTTTTATCTTACTATCTACCCTATTCTGAACTATGATACGTTCTATATGTAAATATGCCCCTATTAATAAAAATCTTGGTTTTTTTCTACTTTAAAAAAACCCAATAACAATCGAAAAACAAAAATATTATATCACAGGTGTACCATATAGTCAAGCATCCTCCAAATAAATGCAAAACGATTTAGTAATGCAATTAATACGATCTCAGCTAGCAGCCTTTGGATTGGTTTTGATTTAGTAATGCAATTAATACGATGTTGGATTGGTTTCGAATCTTCTTAGCAAAAGCCTAGCCAGGAATCACAATTCTGTCCGTGTGCGACTTTACCCTTGTACCTGATTTTATTCCTCATCCGAATACCCCTTGAATTGACCCGCCCTCTGCTTACGACGAGTTGAACTTGTTGACAAAAGATCTGGCCCACGAAACTGTCAACAAGTAAATCAAGAACTAAACGTACCTCCACTTATGGGGAAATAAAAAGGGAAATTCCTATTTCCAATTTTATAACAAAGTAAATGTGCTCTGACATGTGAGGCAAATAGCATTGGAGTTGTCTATAATGCGATTTTTTGGAGATTCCGGTGACGGAATCCGGGGGAAGAAATGAGGTTAAATCTTGATTTTTAGCAGTTAAAATGGTTTTTTAATTGCAAATTTGGATTCAGCCCCCTGAAAAACCCCTGGGAGCCATTGATTGTGCAGAAACTAGCTATCAAACTTGGGATTCCAATGAATTGCTGCCGGATTTTGACCGGAAAAATCTACCGGAAAAGCTTTCAAAAAGTCGCGTTATAGACCACTGCAATAGCATTAGTCTTTTGAGTGACAGTCCGTGAATTGAGATAGCAGCCTGGAGAGAGAGGGCAAAAGCTATTTACCTGGCATGTCAGAGCGCATTTACTTTGCTGTAGAATTGGAAATAAGAATTTCCAAATAAAAAATTATCTACGGTGCGCCCTAAAAAGTGTTTTTGTCACTATACTAAAACTTAGAGATATTAGTAAATTTCCAAATTTTTACTTTTATTTTAAGTTGGTCCTTAGTCTTCTGGACTTTCTACATGCAGGGTTGCTCCAACACGGTTAAAAAGGGAAATCTTGTCCTGTTAAAAACCATAATCAAATTAAGGCAGACAAATCTCCACTGTGAAGTCGCTATTTGACGTTAATTACAAAACGTATATTTTGTAATTATATATTTTGAAAATATATTTTATATCCCAACAAAAATTACAAAAACCATGATATTTTGTACCAGGCTTATCGCCTCGCTCTCCCATTCCCATTAATATATCAAACACATAGTTGTATTACACAGATGCTACAACTTCCCACACCCAAATTATCGAAAAACATGACACCCAAAGAGAGAGCACGCACGCTGTGTAAGTGGATCCATCAAGGACAAAAATAATCCATCATCTTATTAACGGCCGAAGAAGAGAACCACGTAACAGAATTAGCAGCAACAACATTATTATTGCTATTCTCATCTCCTGTCAATATCTCCAACACATGAGTTGTGGACTGCGATGTCAAGGCCTGCGGCTGCACACTACTTGAAACTCCCTGCTGCTGCTGCTCCTCCTTTTGTGACGCGCGATCACGCAGCTTCTGGAACTCCTCACACCAAATTAGTGCCAAAATCGACATTTTCTTTTCTTCCTAAAACTGAAAACAGAGATTATTATTTAATATCTTCACTCACAATGCCGGCGAAATCGTGCTATGTTGCTACTGAGACGCTGTTAGTAGATACCAAGCTTCTCGATTCTCGAATGAATGCACCCTCCCACGAGTTTCCCCGTAATTTATAGGTGGCTCCATAGATAGACGACGCGCTTTCTTCTGTGTGCGCTGACGCAAACATGTGTGCAGGTTTTTATATCAGGAGGGGGATTGGTTTATGGCGTTTGGTGGGGAGAAGGTGACACGGCGGCAACGTGGATTACATCTTTCAAATTTTAGTTATTAAAATAAATTGATGTTTGTCGTTTCCCTGCAAAAGCACATATTGTCTCTTTGATTCGCTTGTGTCGTTATTATGGTAGATTGTTTCTCAGATTGGGTTGTATTCCTTATTATTATCAAATATTATCTAACAATCAATAAACAGCGCCTACTGTACAATGAGATATTTCCTACAAAGTTGGACGGCCATGTAGTTCGAGGGAATAGTAAGTGGGTCTTCACGGATATTTGAAACTTGCTCCGAAAGTTATGGAAATGAGAGAAAATCTGACCAAGATTTTTGTAAATCTAAATTATAATTATTTAAACTGATTCTCATTTAAAATTAATATTCCATGTGAAGTTAATATTTCATAGATTTTTAAATATTTTCTGCAAAGTTGACGGCGATGTAGTAGGTAGGTCCCTACAGACATTTGAATTTAATATTCCATGGATTTTTAAAAGAAAGCGATGTAGTTCATAAGTGGGTCCCTACAGACATTTGAAGTTAATATTCCATGGATTTTTAAAAGAACAGTTTGGGGTTAAAATTCGTTCTCCCAACTTTATTGGAAATACATTTCAAATTTAACTTGAGAGGAATTAGTTAAATAGATTTTATTTGTGATGCTAAATATATGGATTCCTAATGTGGAGTTGCTCTTTGGTGCTAACACTAAGTTTAAATTAATATAATACTAATTTATGCAATATATTTCAAGAAAAATTAAAAGTAATAATTAAAGAAATAATAAAAGAATTATGTATAATAAATTATTTAGAGTAATAATTATAATAATATCTCATTTCAAAACCCCTCTCTTTTTTTTTGGGTGTGTGTGGAACTCGGTTTAAACAAAAATACGCTAAATTTTAATTAATATACAATTTAAATAAATTAAATTTATTTTGTTTTTTTTTTAAATGAATAATTAAATTTAATAATAAAATGTTTTAATTTATAATTATTATACTATTAGAGTATATAATTGTAATAGTAATTTAATATTAAGATTATGGCTAAATCATTAATGACATAGTCTAACTTACAAAATGATTTTTTTTAAGAGTATTTTGGTTAATTTTAATCAAAATACTG
The DNA here is from genome assembly GCA_000404065.3 of Pinus taeda. Taxonomy (NCBI): domain Eukaryota; kingdom Viridiplantae; phylum Streptophyta; class Pinopsida; order Pinales; family Pinaceae; genus Pinus; species Pinus taeda. Next base: position 12,286 of record APFE030239046.1, on the reverse strand, counting down.
TATATATTTTTAAAAATTTTAATTTAAGTTGTTTAATATGTAGAATTTGAGTGTCCCACTGGTTTTTCATAGTATTGAATCCATTTATGCATTCAAAATTTTATTTTACAACGATGAAAATGTCATTTCATATATAAGTTACATTATGCCGTATTAAATTGGTCTACACGACCCTTTATTTGTGGCATAAGTGACTCACCTTCTTGTAACAATTTGATTAATAGAGTTGTAAATGCTCTAGCCCCTTCTAGATTTGTGTGACCTCTAAGGAGGAGAGGCAAGTTGTTAAACACTAGTCTCACTAAAGCTTATTTTCTACTTTTCTTTTTTAAATTATAATCTTTATTGTGAGATTGAATGAAAATTGTATTTTTCATATGATTTTGATTGTATTTTGCAGGAGGAACATTAATCCTCAAGGGATTTTGATGGCTTAGATTTCCTAGGTTGTGGTTTCTTAAACCATAGCCTAGTCTCACAAGTTACAACACCCTTGCAAACAAACGAAAAATATTGTATATTAATCTATATTTATTTATTTTCATATAAAAAATACTCTTGATTCTACCTTTCTTCTCTTCCTTCCCTTTAAACTCATGGAACCTTAGTGACTAATGATAACCAAGAAACAAGATGTCCAATATTTGTATGGTTTGCTAACTCTCTTTCAAATTGGAGTTGTCAAATTCATGAAATCTCTTCATTCCCCTTAATGAGGCTTTAATTGTGGCTACCACATTCAAGACATTCCTATCTTTTTGTCTATAGGGAGAATTATCTCCTTAACTTCCACATTTTGGCATTCATTCTTTATCTTCTATAAATTAGTGACTTATTGATTTTTATACTCTTTATTCCTCTTCATCATCCGATGGGTGTTCCTTAATGATTTCCATCTTTTGGGTTTTGGTTTATGCCCTTTTTTCTTTCCTCATGCTTGAGGACATGCATCCTCCAAATGTCCTACTTTTTAACATTTATGACACCAAAATGTTGAATTTTCATAAGCCATTTCTTGTATCCATCTAGAGCCTCTCCTCTGAAGCTTATGTTCTTCTCGTAATCCAAGCCCGCAAATGTAGATATCCTCATAAATATGGCCATATGTAAAAAACCCAACCTTATTCCAATTTATTGGAAGTTTTTAAATATTTACCCAAGATATTTTTTATGCCTTCAAAAATTGATCTCTCTCAAAAGTGCATTGGCGAAATTGGGAGGCATACGCAAACAAGGATTTTGGTTATAAACATATTGGATGGGTTAAATTCTAAGAACCATGTAGTGATAGAAAAAACCATTCTTCCCTGAAGCCAGGGAACCTCATTGAAACTTTTTTAATACTTACCAAGATTGTGGAATTGAATCGTAAAAGGATTTTGGAAACAAGATATACCCCACAATCCTTTATCTTATCTATATAAAGCCACAGGTACGATGTGATGTAGGAGGATGGAAACTACTAAGGCAAAATATTACCTCCTTGGGTTCATATATGAAATAAGGTTGAAAACTATCTCCTCTATTACTTCCAATACTGGAACCTTGTTTGATTTATCCATAATATGAACACAAGGATGATGCATCAAAAAAAATCTAAGGGGATTTTCTATTGACCAACATCCTTAAAAGAGTGGCCTTTAAATGAGGAGTGTTTTTTATTAACCATCACTACTTCATGCAAGTGCAAAGCCAATAGTGTGTAATCATTAGGTTCTTTACCATCAAATAGAAAGTGATGTTGGTCCATCAAGATTCCCTCCATGAGCTACATTTTGTACTTTAGGTTTACTGTGTAATTAATAGATTTATCTCCCAAGAGTAAGGTTTTTCTTCTAAGAGGCTTGACCATGAATCATGATTTTAGAGCTAACTGAACCATCAAAACCCTCTCATTGAATGAAGGCGTTTTGAGTTAAAAAAAAAAATCAAACACTTTTCTTGCAAAGATTTCATCAAAATTTATTCTTGTATTCGTCAAATACTTTGCTTGCATCCTTGTGATGAGAGAGGAAATGTTACTCATGAATGACCCTAGAAGGATTAAGAGCAACCTCTTTTTTGATGACAATCCCACTTTATTTTGATGATACGATAAATGCCCACGTTGAATGTCTTGGAGATACTACTCTAAATCTCTAGGGATATCATGATTTAGCCCTGAGACATCAACATATGTGCCACTCACTACATTTGCCAAACCAAACCCTTGAAATTGAGTATGTAGTGGTAATAGGATATTTAAATAAAGTTATTTATTCTAAAAATAAGGTTTATATGACATTGTTTCTGTTTTTCATCAATGCTACTAAGAATTTGGTTAGTTGTATGGCAACGTACGCTAAATTTGAATCCTTGGAATTAGATGTGTTACCCATGGCGAGTAAGCCTATTAAAGACACACATTTAGGTGTGATGATGTTGGTTGGATGAGTTCTTCCACTCATTTTTTTTATTCAAGCTATTTTTTCTACTTTTTCCTTCAAATACATGATGATCCATCCATACATCACTCTTTAGATATTTTAGATTATTTTGACATCCTATATCATCTCTTATTCCTTACACATCAATTTTCACTTGTATATGGTATTCGTGATCTTCATTTAAATTGATGTGTTATACTCTCACATGTGGTGTTATGCAACCAACTCATAAAGTAAAAGAACATATAGATAAATGATTCCAAAACTAGCCTCTTCGAGGGGGGAAATTCCTTTACATTACACAAATGAACAATTCTTAGATGATTCAAATGAAAAAACGTCCTTTCTATATATAGGAGTCTAAGGGGTCACAATATAATCAGAGCCAACATAACAACAATAATGTAAGGGCACAGTAATAACAATAGTGGGCTTCTATGGGGCACAATGATAACAATATGGGGATTACATGGGCACAACAATAACAATAAGGGGTCTACATTGGCAATAACAATGAGGGAATACACTAGTATTATATGGACCTAATATGCCCCTCTCCTTCAAAAAAGTTTTGTCTTCAATACTTGAAAGCCTTGCTTGAATTATCTTCCCCTCAGAAAGAGAAAGATGATGTATTTTGTTCAAAAACCCATGAAGTTTCCCCACAGGAAACAATTCTTGCAGCACAACAAACTGATCAAAATACAGAATAAATTCAGTTCCCTGAAATTGCTCAAATAGAAAACAACAATGAAAACCAACAACAATGTAAAGATCTGGAGGCAGAGGCGATAGAGCTTAAAAGTATTGAACCACAAGACCATCTTCAGCAAGTAGTGGTTTCTTCAGAAATTAAAGACCAGCCAAATTTATTTGATGAAAACCATGTCCCAAATTTTCTTTCCTTGCATGAAAATGAAATAAGGCAACATACTTTGATAAATCATGATCTTTCATCTAAAATTAATGAGAGTTTGCAACTCCCTTGCAAGCTTCTATATGACAAAGATAATGATAAGGATTTTCCTGCTATTTGATGAAGATCAAGAGTATTTAGAGCATTTGGTTACAATAGACAATAAGGAGGAGAAACAAATGGCCAATCACTCAAATCAAGCAGCAGTTTGGAATGAGATTTGTTTTCCTGGTACAAATCACTCAGAAAATCTTATATAGTAGGATTACCATTATCCTTTGGTCAATATATTGCAGCCATCAATACAAGAAGAGACTAAGAATCATGAACAAATTTATGCTAATTCAAACTACCATAGATCAGAAGATAGATTTATAAAGCAATATGTGGAGGAGAAAGCTCCTGATCTAATGTGTGTATTTGATGACATTACTTCTTTTGATGATTTTCCCAAATATGATCAATATGATGATAATTATGTTCTTCAAATCCAAACTAACTTTACAGAGCAATCAAAGGCTAGTTTGGGGAATAAGGAAATCCAGTTTCACCAACTTGAGAATAGTGATCAGCTTTTTCATTTAAGCTATGAAAGTGAGGAAGAAAATGCAGAAAATTTGGAAATAAGTGAAGCTTCTTTGCCTCTTTATTTTGAATCATTTCAGTTTTTAAAGGGAATGTGGTATCAAATATCTAAAGAGAAGGGTAAGCAGCTCGTAGAAACTTATGAAGTTCCATTTAAACCTATATGTAATAAGTTGCATCAATCCTTCCAAGTTTTTCATGATCCCATAACTAATGAGTTTGATAAGGAATGCAATCATAATTTTTCTCCATCAATAGACTATGAGAGTCAAAATCAAGATGATAATGATTTCACCAGCTAGAAATTTCAATCAATAGGAGTATCATCACAGTGCTCATCTAAAAGTCTGCAGGGTGGTAAAGATGAAAGTGACATTTCAGTTTCATGGCATGAAGGCTATCCAGAACATTTATATAGTTGTTTGAATAACAATGAGGGAATACACTAGTATTATATGGACCTAATATGCCCCTCTCCTTCAAAAAAGTTTTGTCTTCAATACTTGAAAGCCTTGCTTGATTTATCTTCCCCTCAGAAAGAGAAAGATGATGTATTTTGTTCAAAAACCCATGAAGTTTCCCCACAGGAAAAAATTCTTGCAGCACAACAAACTGATCAAAATACAGAAGAAATTCAGTTCCCTGAAATTGCTCAAATAGAAAACAACAATGAAAACCAACAACGCCGTAAAGATCTGGAGGCAGAGGCGATAGAGCTTAAAAGTATTGAACCACAAGACCATCTTCAACAAGTAGTGGTTTCTTCAAAAATTAAAGACCAGTCAAATTTATTTGATGAAAATCATGTCCCAATTTTTCTTTCCTTGCATGTAAATGAAATAAGGCAACATACTTTGATAAATCATGATCTTTCATCTAAAATTAATGAGAGTTTGCAACTCCCTTGCAAGCTTCTATATGACAAAGATAATGATAAGGATTTTCTTGTTATATGTGATAAGGTTGTTATATTTGATGAAGATCAAGAGTATTCAGAGCATTTGGTTACAATAGACAATAAGGAGGAGAAACAAATGGCCAATTACTCAAATCAAGCAGCAGTTTGGAATGAGGTTCGTTTTCCTGGTACAAATCACTCAGAAGATCTTATATAGCAAGATTACCATTATCCTTTCGTCAATATATTGCAGCCATCAATACAAGAAGAGATTAAGAATCATGAACAAATTTATGCTAATTCAAACTACCATAGATCAGAAGATAGATTTATAAAGCAATATGTGGAGGAGAAAGCTCCTGATCTAATGTGTGTATTTGATGACATTACTTCTTTTGATGATTTGACCAAATATGATCAGTATGATGATAATTATGTTCTTCAAATCCAAATTAACTTTACAGAGCAATCAAAGGCTAGTTTGGGGAATAAGGAAATCCAGTTTCACCAACTTGAGAATAGTGATCAGCTTTTTCATTTAAGCTATGAAAGTGAGGAAGAAAATGCAGAAAATTTGGAAATAAGTGAAGCTTATTTACCTCTTTATTTTGAATCATTTCAGTTTTTAAAGGGAATGTGGTATCAAATATCTAAAGAGAAGGGTAAGCAGCTCGTAGAAACTTATGAAGTTCCATTTAAACCTATATGTAATAAGTTGCATCAATCCTTCCAAGTTTTTCATGATCCCATAACTAATGAGTTTGATAAGGAATGCAATCATAAATTTTCTCCATCAATAGACTATGAGAGTCAAAATCAAGATGATAATGATTTCACCAGCTAGACATTTCAATCAATAGGAGTATCATCACAATGCTCATCTAAAAGTCTGCAGGGTGGTAAAGATGAAAGTGACATTTCAGTTTCATGGCATGAAGGCTATCCAGAACATTTATATAGTTGTTTGAATCTGTTTAAAAATAGTGTGCACATTTTGGAGGATCCTTTTGTACATTTTTTGGAACCTACAAAGGAAAGCCAGTATCTACTTATCTTATCTTTGGTTGACAAGGGTATATTTGACTTTAGGATCTCAGTTTCAATCACAAACAAGCCCAAGCAGCAAAATCCATCAACATATATACTGCTTGAGTGGTTGCATTGGTTGTTTCATTTCACCTAACAAACAGTCATAAAGCTGATTAGAGTAAGTAGGTAGGATTTTAGTTTGATTTAATTCAGTTTTTAGTAGATTATGAAATAAATCCTTAAAAATTTGAATCCAATCAAAATTCCCTAAGATCTTGATGATTTACTAATTTGGTTTGAAGATTGCAGCACCTTTTAGTTTCAAGTCAGATCTCAAGTTGTGCAGGAAAACGTTAAAAAGATTTTTGATAAAAAGGCCAAGACTGAAGATTCCCACCTAAGTTACAAGGTGCTCAAGTGGGATTCAAGTAGGAAGAATAAAGGTTTGGTGTTGATAGGATAGTAACTTGTTGGAGTTGAAGCCCGAAGAGAAGGCCCTAAGCTTCACAAGTGTTACTATCATACATATAATAAAGCAACCAGTAGAAGGAGATATCAGAGCACAATCAAAGTCATTCAGAAGGCCATCTGACCTGTTGTTCTTGACTTTTCACCAAGAAAAGCCATCCCCAAGTGGAGCCAGTGTTATGCTCCTATACCAATACGTGTCATATTTCATGATTGACTTGATGAGCTCTATAATATGTTCATACCTTTTCTTGTTGTAAAGGTTTTCCATATTGTCAAAAAATCAAATATTTAAAAAATGAAAAGAGGGTATACCCTAAACAAAAAATAAAAGGGTAAAAAGAATAAAATGGTCAAAAAAGTGAAAGAAATGAACCCCAAACAAAAATAGACCAGGAAAGTATGCAAGTCTAAATTCCATTACTATTTCATTTTATGTAATAAGCAATTGTGTGCGGCTTGTTAAGCTTATGCCACAATTGATGAAGAGTCAAACAACTTAAACTTGGCTAGTTCATCTTTGAATTTCATGTTTTAGAGATAGAGAATAAATATCTAGCCAAACAGTGTAATCTTGGCAGATAAGTAGATAGGTAGAGTAAATAAAAAGGAGCTCAATAGTTTAATCTGAGCCCTTGGATGTAATAAGTGCAGACTTAGGTAGGCTTGCCATGTAAAAGAAAAGGATGATTTGATAAGGGCTTGCCAGTCTAAGTGCACCCAAAGAAAGAAGAAAAAATGTCAGGCTAAAGTAGGTAGGCTAGGTAGATGGGGTTGCAGAACTACTAGTGATGAATTATGTCTCTAAATGTGTTGATATTTACTTTTATCTTTACTACAAGTGCAAGACAGACATTATACTTGATGCAGTTCAAGCAAGATAAGGTCAAATAACTAACTTCCATTCACATTTTTCCCTAAAGATTTCACTAATTTCCCCTAAAGTATTAAGGTCTTTAAAATTAAAGGGGCTTAGAGAATTTCTCTGACTTTTGGAGGGACCAGACCCTCGGCCCAATGATTTAAGAGCCTAAGTACTCAAAATCATCCATCAATCATTCATTTCATTTCATAAAGTTTGCCTAAGTAAAAATCCTATTTACTTAGGAAAATACATAATGTCACCTAAAAAACCCCTTTCCACCTTAGCCTAAGTTTAATGTAAATTTCTAACATTTACTTAGCGCTTATTCTCATTTTATGTCATATTAACTTTTAACTACTTATATGAATCCCGAAAAAACATTAACCCATTATCGTATTATTTAACTATACTAATCCCCGACATTTTATATATCCCGCCCCTGGTTGAATACACCCATAATCATCTTTTAGTGGAGGATTAACAAGTTAATTTGTAATTCATTAAGAACCTTAATTCCCTTCCGCACCAACGGGATTAATTAACCCTCTTGGTTAATTAATAACCTTCCTAACCACTCGCAGTCCATCAGATATGATTAAGTTGTTAATTATATTGGGCCCGCATACATAAACTCTCGCCCTGCTTCACTTCCCATCCACCGCCCGATCGTCCCCCCATCATCTGATGGTCTACATCAATATCGCGCTCCCCCTGGTGACTGTGCTTTAACTCGCGATTACCAGGCGGTTTTGCCCCCGTACTCCCACCATGCGTCAAGCGGTCGATGTGATCGCTCGCCCTCCGCCTGATACCACTTAACTCTAAAAGCGGTGCGGTCGCGTACTGCTTACCGCCACCCACTAATGACAAAACTTCAAATCATCAAGTCGGCACCATCTGTCCACTATTCATTCAAAGCTTACCCGCCAATATCAATAGTTTACCCATTTAAACACAAACACACTAGTGTTGCTCATTTTCACTTGATTGTGCAGTAAAACCCTTTTTAACCCAACTGCGCCACCTGAAGCCATTGTTAACCAATTCGAGCATGGTTTATCTCCCAAAAATCATTCTAGACTCACTCCACAGACCTCTCAAGCTCAAATGAAACCTTTTCGACCTCCCCTGCAAACCAATGCTTTCTTAACAATTTGTTTTGTTTTACAGGTGATCAAAAGACCACATCCTTGGATAAACAGTCTTAATACTAGCCATAAGACTTTTTTACTCCAAGAGTGTTATCAAATATATTTAAACAGAGATGGAAGATCAAACATACAGTTGAAAGATAAGTAAAGGAAATAGGATATTAAACGATTTACTATTGAAATAGACAGTAAAAACCTAAACTACACATTGAATGTAAAAGGACACAGTAAAGAACAGTCAAAGAGTATCAGGGTTAAAGAGTATCAGATTGAAGAACAAGTCAAGTGAATCAGCTAGCATGAAGATAAATAGCAGGGAAGACAATTACAAAACAGAACATACAAGTTCATGACAAAGAAAAGACAGATGAAAAATAGAGCAATAAAAGTAAAAAGTAAAAAGTAAATAGTAAACGGTAAAAGTAAACATGAAGACATTGAGGGTTAAGCAAAGATGAAAACACTTTCACTAGACACAATGAAGTTTATCCAAAGTAAAAGTTAAAAATAATCCAAAGAAGTTTAAGGTTAAAAGATGAAATTAGAGCAAAAATGGTACATTCTTCAGAAATTTGCTATTTAAGTCATAGTTTTGCAGAAACTATTGTGGCTAATCAAAGAATTACTTTGAGAAACGGGAAGACATTTTTGTTCCTAACAGGCCAAGCTACAAAAACCTATCTCACGTTTTACACAGGTATTACCAAGAGGGAGATAAGTACATGTCTTGACAGCCTATTGTTCAGTTTGTGCAAAATCTTGTTTTTGACATCGTTTTGCAAAGAATATTGTGAATAGAGGGAGATGAATTTTTGGAAACTGAGAGAGGTTTATTGCAAAAACATTCTTATCTAAAATAACCTCTTTCAAGTTTTACATATCTATCACGGATTGAGATATACAAGCATATCATTGGACCCTAAGTTTGCAGAATTTCTGGGGTAGAATGCACAAAGGAAGGATGCAGTTAGTGACTGGGATGCCTCATCATCAGCTAGGAGTTACTATCAAATTCGACTTTCTCTTGTTTTTCACCATAAATCCATAGAAATAATGCCAAATAGATTCATTAGTTTTGAATGTCCTTTATTTAAGTTCTATTAATGTAAACAGTTGGAAATATTTGTGAAACTAATCTTGATATTTTTTTCAAGATATTTTAGTTTACAATTTGTATAAATACTTCTCCATTTGAAGTATTTTGTGTGGATTCATATACATTGTTGTAATACTAGTTTTTTGGAATAAAGTACTGATTGGATTGAACTTTCGTGTGGCTTGCTGGATAAAGAATTGAAGCAAAGGACTTTTTACAGATTTCTTGAATCAAACACTGGATCAATAAGTCCTCTATACCTTATGTGCTAAAGTTTTCCTTGTTTATTATATCATCTTTGTTTCACATCTGAATGATAAACAAAAAAGAGTAATTCAAAATATGCTTGATTGCACGCTGTCTTCAAAAGTTATCATTCTCTATGTTTTCTTATGAATTAGGATAAACAGTGAAATCTTGATTGCTCTTGTTTTCTAGTTCTGTCACTTTGATTATTATTTAAAGAATACTTAATTACCCTTTACTTGTTATCAATTCCAGTTCCATTTCTCAAATAGATTGAGGGATTCTTAACCGCCCTTCACCCATTTTGAAACCATTCTATTTATCCCAAATCTTTGTTTGTTCCCTGTTTGACCATCTTGCTCTATAAAACCATCCTTTGTTGAGAAACCTAATCTAATGAAGCCATCTTCCTTGAATCCATTAGCCCAATGGCCTAAACTACTCAGTCTTATCCCTTTGCTATTGAATCTCACCACCCAAACTCAAACAAACTCCTAAACTTCACAAGTAGCCTAATATCTTTAAAAAACAAATCTAAAACTTAAAGAGAGAGCCCTCTCTGGATGCAGTTTGGCTAGAATCTATGTCTAAAAGATTGGTTTGTGGTTACCTCGACCTCTTTTCCCTTTTTTACAACTTTTGGGAAAACTTGGGTGATAACATAGTGGCGACTCCACTAGGGACCTGAATAATTTGTTTGTTACTATTGTTTATTTTATAAGCTACAGACAGAGCTTGAAGTTAGCCAGGCAACCTTTGAAATGCTTTTGATTTGCAATTGCAGAAGTAAATGAATGCTACTTCAGTTTATCTCTGGTCTAATTTATGGATTGAACATTTGGTTTCAAATACTTGATCATTTCCTCTTATCAAATAAGTCTTTAAGAAAGTTTAAATCTCATATCTAAAGCCTCTTAAAGAAATCATAGAAGTTGTTTTGAAAATTCATAAAAAAAAACAAAATAATCATAAAATACTCAAAATTTGGTTTCCTAGAGAACTAATGTTTTCTTCAGAATTGTTTTACAGGCTTAGATCTAATCTATGATGGTGGACAGGATCAGACACACAAAGGTTAAAATCATCCACCTGGCGACTCCAAAATCAATTCTACAATAAAGACTCCACTGGAGGAACGAACCTAAAAGAGCTTTGTAAAAAGATCAGGCTTTTAACTTGGATTGTTAACCAAGACATTATGTTCTGTTAGGCCCCTATACTACTAGAGTAACCCCTTATTGTTATTAGTACAACCCACTCATTATATTGATGTACCCATGTAGTGCCCATATTGTTACTATGGAGCCCCATAGAAGCCCA
>APFE030239044.1:0-12872 GCA_000404065.3 Pinus taeda | reverse complement strand
AGGGACCACAAGTAGTTAATAATAATGTAAGGGGCCCATGGTATTAGTTGATGGTATAAGGAAACCATAGTGATGATGCATGGTATTGTATGTATGAGGCCTATATAGAGGCTACAGACTCCACATGGAGAGGCATGAAGAGAAGTATTATTGTATGAACAAACATATGGCTTGTGGAGTATTCTCGTTCCTTAAGGAGTGAATGTATGGTGTTGCCCTACCTTAAGGGTTTGATAATAATGAAGCATTTCATTCTATTTCTATCTTGTTATTCTTGGGTTATTTCTGTTATCATATATTTTTGGGTTAGATCTACAACAAGAGAGATGGGTTGCAAGCTGACATAGAGGCACTGACTAGACAGCTACAGGAAAAGGAATTTCAAGAACAAGAGGTACAGTCTCTAAGGCAACAGGTTGAAGAAAAGGAGGCCCAACTGGCCTGCATGGCGAGCTGGGTAGAGGAGGCAATACAGTGTAGACAACGTGCCAAATCATATGCCTTATACCTCAAGGAACAATGGTTGCAGTTCCAGATCAACACTTTGGCCCAAAAGGGCATTACTCCATTTCAAAACTACCACCAATTCATGGCCTTATGTGACAGCAGTTCATCAAAGGAAAAGGCCAAACTATCAGAGTTTTACCTACACAACTTGGCCCTTCCCCAACATGAACTCATGGGACCCCAACTCTACGCTAGGAGACGTGCAACTTATGTCCATGGCCTCTTGGATAAGTCATGAAGAAAAGAGAGGAACAGAGGTTTGAAATGTTATGGACAGGGAATTGAAGGAACCACTAATGATAAGAGCAGAGCCAGAGGACCCCTCAGCACTGATACACGCCCACCATCAATTGGAAAATAATTCCCGGGCGCTACCATATTACATTGATTGTCAAGCCTAAGCCATAACCCATTTTGAGGACATGGAGAGGTTGTTGGGGAATGACTGTGTTCATTCTTGCAGGGGTGGTGGAACACACTTCCCCATAGCCTAAAAATTAGAGAATAACCACACCCCAACAAGGATGACAAAGGCCTTGGTGAGAGTACCCTTCTACAAAACATCCATGCAGAATCTCCAGGCAAACTAGATCAGCCTAAAATTCAGTCTTGCCTTGCTTTTGGGATTGTTAGAGGGAGTCAAAGAAGAGAAGGAACACAGGTAGTGGGAAGAAGTGGAAAGCAAAGCATGATTTCATGACCGTGAAGAAGATATCACTTCAGAGGCCTGGGATGTGAGGGAGGCAGTCAAGCCTATCAAGGACGATGAGTTGGATTAGTTGCTCAAGGATGAGCAACCCATTTAGCAGGGGGGTGATGATGAGCCCCGGAATTGGGTAACTTATTGGGCTCATTTTGCTTAATTTTTCTTGATCAATCCACCATTTTTCATAGTTTATGTATGTTTTTTGAGTATGTTTATGTTAATTGAACGAATGAGGGTGGTCATTTTACCAAGAAGGCTAATACATGGTTATTTCAGATTTTTGGACAAATTTTGGAACAAAGCCAAGCAATTATGAGCTAGATGATAGCCAAGCATGAAGTAACAAGGGTGACGGTTCGTAGGGAGGATGTCTCTTGCATTAAATGTCCCTTCCTCAAAATCTCCACCCTCAACTCGGAGCTCAGCAGGCCACCAAAACGAATCCTAAAGGCAGCTGAAAAGCTTGGTGAAAAGTGACTGTTTACTGGTAGCTAGAGCAGCCAAGCCTCTTAAGTTAAGGAGGGTTGCTGAGGCCCCTCATAGGCATAAATAGGAAGGATTTCAGCCTCCGTACTTTACTTTTTGGACTGTTGTTATTTTGCAGTAGGGTGCTGCTATTTTCTCAGCTCATTTTCATAGTTGTTGTTGTATAACTTTCTTATGAACATGGCTATTTTTGAGTAATGGAAAAAAACTTTGTTTGGCACCAGTTCTGAGTTTCTTTAGGAGCCTGCAGCTCTTGGGGTTGGGCCCAACCCAAGTGCCAAGGCTTCCTTCATGTACTGTTATTTTTTTTTATGTCTTTGCAAATTAATTTATGTTAAGTAGATCAACATCTTGCTGGTTATTTAGGTCATGGTCGATGATTAGATAGGCTTTTTATGTTCAGATTTAGTTGATAGATTAGTAATAGGGGAGATCTCTAGAAAAAGGCCATCAAGCACCTCTGATCTCACCTCTCCCTTAGTGGGATCATGAGCTGGGACAAAGGTGACATTGCTGCCAACAAAAACAATGTCTTTGCTTCACCATGCAAATAGTAGTGTTGGATTCTTAGTTGCCAACGTTGATATCACTTATGATTGCACGCTTAGGGTTATGGTTGCTTAGTTGCATAGTTATTTCATCTGATTCCATTGCAATTAAACTTCTGTTCCATTTCTCTACTATTATCTAGGTCAGAATAGACTAACGTAACTAGGTCTTTGATTTTCTAAGTGTTTGGTTGTCTAGTTTGAAAAAAAACATGCAGAGCACCTGTTATCCATATTTATCTACACATACTCCATCAACTACACCTACTCTATCCTCCACTTAGAACCCTTACCTTACATTTTCCTCATTCGCTTATTTTTCCATGATTCTCATCTTTTTGTGCAACATCGTTTCATCCCTCCTTGAATAAATCTAACCATTTGCGCCACTCCTCAACTCCATCCACCAAGTCTTGAACCTCCTCATACCCCTATCTCACCTCCATACTCATTCCTCCACCTTTTTCTCTCCATCAATTCTCTAAAATCCCATTTCTGAACATCCTGTAGAAAATTACAGACATACTGTAGAAATTCCAGAACATCCTGTAGAACCCCTGCAGACTTCCCGTAGAAGCTCATGAAAGCAGTTTCTTGAAAGCCAAACTCTGTGAAACTCTAAGGAAGGGTGCTAGGGACCCCATAGGCCCTCTCTGAACCTTCCCAAACTCCTGCAAGCATTTTCTCTCACCGATCCACCTCTGCACAGTAAAAACTAGTCAAAGCACATGCATGATAAATCTGACAACTTAATAAAAAATACAAAAAGATGTTTTCTTCAGATAGAAGTAGTTTAGACACATGCATTTTACCTCCCTAGAAGTAATGGCATCTCTTTCAGTAGCTTGCATCCTCTTTTTCGCATTAGTCGGGCTAGCTAGTAAAATTAGGGTTTGCTAGGGTTTGCATTTCCTTTCAGCGTTTCAGTTTCTTTCTGCAAGTAGATTAGCTTCCCTTGAGTTAGCTTTCATCCATCAGTTAAAAAGATTCTTCTCGGAGCCCATAGAAGTTGGCTTAAGCCCTTAGTGGACTTCTACTAGCTAACCAAGTAACAGTTGCGGCAAGAGCTAGTACTTCTGCATACAGCACCGTCGCTTCCAAGTTTGTTACGAACTACTAGGTTGATATAAAGTAAAGAAGGGAGTCCCAAGAGTTGCAACATTATTGCTGCAATACTGGAGCCCACCAACAACAGCACAACAACCCTAGCTAAAGATCTAATGTAATTCAATCAAGCAATTAATGCTCAAACTAACATGAAATGGAGCATAATAGTTTAACTTACCTTTCACATGATTGTTAGACAAAATAAAATGGGTGTCTTCTCACTCAAACTCATCTATAGCACTTTAATATAACATCCATAGGATGGAAACATGTGTTAATTGATATTCTAACCCTCTATCTAGACATCTCCAATTGATGTGAATATGCTCGACATTTAAACCATTAATAGAAGTGACCAAGTAATTTGAAACATCTTCTTCCTTCAACATGATCAAGACAAGGGATATTTTTTGTTGATGTTTTTTATAAAATTTTTGTTACCTTTCCTAAATTTTGCATAAAAGTATTTTGGTAATAAGGAATAGAATTATATGATTGTGAACAATGTTAGGTTTATTTTATATATTTATTAATATAAAATACTAAGTTTTCTATCATTTGTGAGTGTTATAGCACATAATTTTACTCTCTTAAGGAATCCTAGAACTAATGAGCAAAGTCCCACTCATGTTTCAAGCCACCCTCTTTATTTTCTTGTCATTATTTCCATTCTCAATGCTAGGCTTGATTTTAATTGTTACTAGATTAATCATATAATTCAATTGGTTTATTTGGATTGGAGAAATAGCATTAGTGACAATGTATTTTAGATTTGTTTCTTAAAGCATAATAGAATACATAGAATATATACTTTACTTGTCTTTGTATCTTTATTAACAAGGCATTTATGAGCTAAATCACTATTAGACTTGTTAAATTCATCTTGTTATAGTTTTAATTTCAAGTGTTATTTTTATTTATTTTTATTCAACAAGTTTGAAATGTTAAAATAGGAATTGGTATATGGTTGAAATAATATTTAGGACATATATTTAATTCAACCTATTCAATTCAATCCTTCATGTTCTACAATAGTGCACAATGCCTCATAAGTATGTAGGAAAACCTAGTCGATATATTAATTGTACAATAATTAAGTATAAGACATAAGAGGAGGAACTAAAGGACATAGGATACTTATTTTACATTGGTATTAGGATTGAACACGATGATAAATGATAGCCTAGAGAATAGTTGACTATTTTTATTGCAAACTTCCATCCTAGTGTGATGCATTAGGTCAGCTTATAATGCATGAGAAAAATGAGAATTAGGGATGTTTTAGGAAATTTTAGTGGTGGAATTTGATCCACATATATTACTAACACCCTAAAAAGAAAAGTAGAAAAATGAGGCAACCCTCTATGTGTCTAAGGAACCCATCCAAAAACTCCACTTGAGCCACTACCATCAAATCCAATAGATGGCCCTAATAAGGGTGATTCCATAGCTATCATTGATATAATCTCTCTATCCTCAAAATTTTCCAATATGAAGACTTACGGATTTGAAAAAAGGCCCCATTCAAGAGCCTAATTTGATTCTAATGAATCTATGGCTTTTTGGAAAAGAAAAACCTCTAATATGGCGTTCAAATTCCCTATCTAGAAATCTCATGATTTGGTTCAAATGAAAAACAATTATCCCTCTACTTTACCTAAACCCCATTCCTTAGCTAGCAAGGATTCAAATACATTTTTCCTTGAATTTGATGCCCTTTTTCAAATTTATGATTACTCCCAAGATACCCAAAAGTTGAAACCATTTACAACAACCTTAAAAGAAGCAGTCATTCATTGGTTCATGGTATGAGTGGGAAACAATATTAGAACATGGGAATAAATGAATAAAATGTTATTGAAGCAATATCAATGTTGGGTCCCTATAATACTAGTGATTACCCCATTACTATTGTAGTTGTACCCATTATTCATTTTGTTGTGCCCCTATTGCCCCCATATTGTTATTACTGTGCCCCACAGAATCCCTCTATTGTTATTTTTGTGGCTTTATATTATTATTGTTAGGTCGACTAGGTTATATTGTGACTCCTTAGACTCCTATATATAGAAAGGAGGTTTTGTCATTTTAATCATGGAAGAATTGTTCATTTATGTAATGTAAAGGAGGTTTCCCCCTCGAAGAGGTTGAATTCGAAGGAGTTGATCTATCTTTTCTATCTTTTTCTTGAGCTGGTTTCATAAAATTTGGTATTAGAGCTTTGGATTCTAGGGTTTCGTTGCTCCAAAATGGTCACCGTGGCATTTTTGCTTTAACTTTCTTTTTCTGCGATGTTTCAGAAGCTAAACAAAAAACCATTTGAGAAGAAATCACACTGAATCTCGGGTCCGAAGTTCAGAGCTGTTCATGGTATATTTGCGGAGATATGATCTAAGGAAGTTGGTCTTCTTGTAGACTCCTGAATTTCGTTCCAAATAGGTCATTGTGGCATGTTTGTTATAACATTTTTCTGTGGCCTTTCAAAAGCTAAAAAAAAACCCATTTGCGAAGACATCAAGCTGAATCTCGGGTCCAAATTTCAGAGCTTTTTGTGCTATATTTGCGGAGATATGATCTGAGGAAGTTGGTCTTTTTGCAGACTCCTGAATTACATTCCAAACAGGTGACCTAGGGAAAATCATCATAAATTTTTCTCTGAGCATTGGATTGAAATTGTGTAAGAAGGTGCAGCAAGAGGATGGACTGCAGTTTCTTGTATATATTTTTTCAGAGCCAAATGATGAAACAGTGACTCATGACATGTCATACAAGTTCTCTTTACTGAACAAGTCTATAATCAGGTCACTGTGGGAGATTTCGCATAACTCTTCCTTGGAGAATCCAATTTGGATCATACTGGTGGCATTGGAAAGAGGAAATAGAGGGCTACCACAGATTGCAATTTCAAAACTGGATGATCTGAAAGTACAGAGAGACATCAGAGGCAATATTGAGCTCCTACAAAGTGAAAAAAGGGTGTGTAGATTCTTTTAAATTTTTGCTTAAGATTGGTTTGAAAATTTATTTTGAAGGAATTCAAAGAGCTAGTATAGCATTATTATCAGTAACTGATGCCCCGAGGAAAGAAAATGAAAACAAATAGTAAGGAACCTGAAAGCTCTAGCATGACTCATGAAGAAGAATAAGAAATGCTATATCAAAATTACAAGAACAAGTGCAACAAGTGTCATGTGCACAAAAAGCAACAGAATCTAAGATGGATGGTTTAAGGAAAGATGTAGAAGCTAAGATGGATGGTTTAAAGAAAGGCGTAGAAGCTAAGATGGATGGCATGGAAGCTAAGGTGAATGGCATGGATGCTAAGGTGAATGGCATGGAAGCTAAGGTGAATGGCATGGAAGCTAAGGTGAATAATAAGGGAGATATTATTCACTATCAACATATAGTTAATGTGTAGTAATAAATTGATGTAAGTGGCAACCTCTTTGACATCTAACTATCTATCTATATTTAGTTAACATATGTTGGTAAGTATATGGATGTGGCCATCTAGCAATTATTATCTTTGCACCAACTTATTTTTTCGGAAAAAATAATAAATTTACTAGTGGAAATGAGTCAAAACAAGTTTTTTTTTTTAAAATTAATGTGAAAAACATCTAATTATCTAGCGAAATTGCATAGTTTGATTTGATTCTTTTATTCAACCAAGGTTAGGCTCTGTAATCAAGGTTAATAAATAGTTTATTATAAAATATTAAGTTTATAGTGGAAATGAGTCAAATCAAGTTTTTTTTTTTAATTAAAGTGAAAAACATCTAGTTATTGGGTGAAATTTATCACCCATAGCATCAGGTGAAATTGCATAGTTGGATTTGATTCTTTTATTCACCCAATGTTATGCTCCATAATCAAGGTTAATAAACAATTTATTCCATCCGTAAATTGTGTTTCGCAAATTATAGAAAGTACCAAAAG
The DNA here is from genome assembly GCA_000404065.3 of Pinus taeda. Classification (NCBI taxonomy): domain Eukaryota; kingdom Viridiplantae; phylum Streptophyta; class Pinopsida; order Pinales; family Pinaceae; genus Pinus; species Pinus taeda. The sequence continues at coordinate 5,579 of APFE030239044.1, read as the reverse complement.
AAAGTTTAGAATGGTTGAGGTAAAAAAGGTGGGTGCAATGGTGCTGCAATGGTACCACATTAATGGGTAAAAATTACACATTGAGATATAATTCACCATCAAAATGTAGCTAATGTGGAGTAATAAGTTGATAGAGGTGGAAATGTCTTTGACATCTAACTATCTACCCATATTTAGTTAATATATATTAATGAGTATATGGAAGTGGCAATGTAGAACTTACCATTTGTGAACCACTCGGAAGAACTCCGAAAGTTTTTCTGGAAAGAAAAAGTGATAGGTTAGAGTTAATGGAAAAATATTCTGCATTGAGATGATCTAACCCCATCTATATCTATATAGAGTTAATAAGTTGTAATGACTTCATGGAAGTAGTAATGCATTGATATCTAACTATCCATTTATAGATTTTCCATTGTATCTTAAGTTAAAAAAATTTAATTGATATCTAATATTTACAAACATTCCCTGAATATATTGCATAGGTGTTTTTGAATCCTATAATATTTCTAATGGACACTCCATCCATCATTGGAGAGAGATGAAGCTAAAATATTATAAAAGAGTGGTAGTGAGAGAATTATGCACGTGGTTTTGAAATGTGGAGCATTTAGAGTGGACACTCCATCCCTAATAAAAAAGAGAGGAAACTAAAGTGCTAGTGAGAATATTTTTAAACTAGAAATCACAATATAATTGTTTGAAGCATGGAAGTGTTGTTGCCAACAATTATTAAAATGAATATTAACAATAGTGAATATTATAGGAAACCTCTTGGCATCCATGTTGTATAATTTATTCTTATACATAAGATACCTAGTCATAACCATGTTTTGAAAGGGGGAAAGACTTAATTTAATAAGTAGGATAGGGTAGGGAGTACTTACTTTAATCTAAAGGTAGTAGGTTATAAATTATTTTTGGATGAACTCAATATTCATCCGCAACTCTTTCGATATACTGCAACATCATACCTCACATCCATATAAAATAACAAGAGTGATTAGATTCTAAAAGAGGAGTTTCTTTTTATCCTATGTCCAGATATTTGTCGAATTACAACTATTTTCAAGCCCATAGTAAGCTTTCCAACCGCCACTTATCCTCTTCTAATTTCTATAATTTCAATTGAGTTTATGATGGATGTCGATTTCCAGATATTTGTACGAAGGAATTTCATGCAAGAAGTATTGTCATAAATGAAAGTATTATGGTTGATCTTTTCGAATTTAATTATCAAGAACTTAGTTTTGTTAATATTAATAGTCATACTTCTCTTGGAACAAATTTTATGGAAGATTTTGAGATACTTTAAGATATCGTAATGGTTCCTTGCCAAGATAACAATATCATCAGCATAAAGGAGAAGAGTTATGACCACTAATGAGCATGGGGTCAACACAATATGCATCTTCCAAATACTTTTTTAGCTTATCAAGTATAAACCAAATAGGTCAAGAAATAAGGGACATCCTTTCTCAGCTCTGATCCTTGTTTTGGGAATGGTGTCAAGAGAAAGAATTACTCTCACTCTTAGGATTATCTTGTTATTGTGACCCTTATTATAGGAATGATGTCAAAAGATTTTCTAAATTCAACAAAACAACAGAAGAGGTCAATTTTATTATTGTGGCATTCCTTTGTAATAATCCTAAGAGTAACAAGATGATCCACAATTGAATAATATCTCCCAAGCGTAACTTGACCCTCAGCAATTTTACCATGGATGTGAGGCCAAAGGCCAATCTTCCTTTCCCAAATAAGTCCATACAACTTGGATAAAATGTGGCTAATCATAATGGTCCCGTAATTAGAGGGAATTCTTTTATCCCCACTCTTAAAGATATACACAATTAGACTTTGCATCGAAGGCTTAGGGAAGCCTCTTTTTATTACCAAATTGAAGAAATTGTGTATGAAGCTAAAATATTAGAAAAAAGAGCTAGTTAGAATATTTTTGGGGTGCCTCCTTACTTCAATACCAAATTGAAAAGATTGTGTATGAAGCTAAAATATTAGAGAAGAAGTGCTAGTGAGAAGCCTTTTTTGGTGCTGTTTGAAGCGTCATTGTGAAAAATTATTCATTTTTTGTGGGGTAAATTGTGTTGTCTTTTAAACATTCGAGAACATGATACATCTTGAAAGTATCAAGTCATTATTTCATTGGGAATAGAAAACCAAAGCCAAATTATAATTCTTCATAGAGAGACATAAAATTACAAAGTATTAAGAGAACCAAAATTATACATACAAAAACTGAAAAGCAAGCCTATCTCGCCTTAGAAGTGAGCACTAGGAACTATAACCAAGTAAACCAAATACATAATAAAAAACTAAGTGGAAGGATCATAATATATGGTTGCAACCTAGATGGTATTTTTGTTGTCTCGTGGGATACCTCCAACTGGGGTTGGGATGCCAAAGTGCTACTCTATGTGTTCCATCCTTTGTTCCAGATCCTTCATGTGGCAACAAAGGCGCTCAATAGAGTGGATGAGGTCCGCTCGATGCTCATGCATGCCCAATAAGGTTTTTCAAAGGAGGAATTTCATGTGCCAATATAAATCTATTGTGTGAAAATATTGGTTGGAACTGTCCCGTGTATAACAAATATTTGGTACCTAATTTTCCATCATAGCAAGTACATTTGCTTCCAAGAGGTTCCTTCTCCCTTGACATCGGTGATCTCATATTGGATGGGGCATGGAGTGAGATCATGAAACTTGGTCATAGTTTAATCCAATTAGTAGTGCATATGTGTAGTTCCCCAATGGCTTTATTCTTGCTAAGATATTGCTTTCTTTTGGATGCGGGTGAGTTGGCGAGGAATGGCAAAAATCTGAATAAGGAATGGGTGGCAGAGGATAAAGGGAGGGTATGTGTGAGCTTCATAAGCCTAATAGAGGTCCATGTGGAAGGGAAGTGGGAGAGATAGACAAAATGGTATGGATGACCATTGTCGACGGAAATGACCAACAACTACCAAAGAGCTAAGTAAGAAGGTTAGTAAGAGATACATAAAGGGAGATAATACAAGATAAAAAATAAAATAGCCCCAAAGAGTAGGACCACAAAGAAGATCTAGTGACATTAATGCAAAAAAATAGAAATACCCATTGAAACAAACCAGAGAATAGAGAAAACGAGGGAGAGAAACAAAAGTGGGAGAAAAAACTCAGTTTTGGTATGATTTTCTTAGCTATAAATACTTTAGAGAAGTCATGATCGAAGTTGTTAGTCATAAATGAAGAGTGTGTTCCTCTTTTATGCATAAATACTCAGACATAAAAGTTTATTTACCCCCACAAAGCCTGCAAAATGAAAGCAACTATAGAGAAAGCATCAACCTTTGGGAACTCTAGTGATTACCATCAACACTGCAGATCCAAAATTTAGAGGAAGACCTATTGATCTGAGAGTGCCCAATGAATATTTTAAGTAATTACCATGACAAAGCTCTAGAGATGGGCCAATGGAGGACCCCAACTAAAGTTGACACTATTGAAAGCCTCTGAGACACGTTTTTTTGTCCAGTAACTAGCTGCCTCAAAAGTGTTCTCATTCTAGATGAGAGTGCGATGAGTAATAAAAAAATATTGATGCAAGCTTGTACTCAAGACAAATGAGATCCCGACCAAGAGTCTAACTACTTACATAACAATCAAATTATTAAAATTAATATTACAAATAGTAAACTTACAAATTAGGAATTATAGTTAAGAAATTATTCTCATGGGCACTCCTTTCTAATATTTTGGCTTGGTTTATCCCTAATGATGGATGGAACATACACTATAAAATCCCTTTTCTAATATTTTGGTTTGGTTTATCCCTAATGATAGATAGAACATACATTATAAAGATTGGACAATCCTAAAGCAACCACTCATAGGATTTTCTTTCTCACCATTATTCATTGTTGTTTCATAATGTTTAATATTTTTAATAGTTATTACGATAATATGAGACATTTCAAAACCACCCACCCATAATTTTTATTTCTCACAACTATTCATCATTAATTCATAATATTCACTATATTTTAGATTTATAAAGAATAATATGGGACATTCCAAATCCACCCACCCATAACTTTTCCTTTCTCACAACCATTCATTGTTGGTTTATCATATTAACTATCTTTAATATTTATTATTCATATGTAATTTCAATATTTTTAGTATTTATTTTAATAATTTTTTAGATAGTTCTAGAAAGCTTTTTTAGTAATTATGTTGATAGACATGTCTATTTTGAAATAGGGTTTCTAGAATTTTACTTTAATTATCAATAATTAGTAGGTGGATGGTAGAGATCTAACCTTAACAAAAATTTCTAGAATATTCTTATTAGTAGTTACAGATGAGAGGTTGAGATTTATCTTAAAAGTAGTTATGCCCTTTATGTCTTTATAATTAAATTGATTAATTAAGAAAATGGTGTGTGAACATGAACTATTGTTTTTTGGTTATATGATATTATCAATCCATGGCATTGGCCCATGGTACTATAACAAAGCCTATATAGAAGTTAAGAATCTATTTCCATGGCAAGAATGTGCTATATGTTTAACTCATTTATTAATTCCTTTTATTTATGATAATTAGAAGTGATGTAAAACCCAATATAGAAGAGATGTCTAGTTGTTAGGTGTAATATAAGAAAGATTGTATGTCCACATATTTAAAATACTTTATACATATTTAATTTTATTTTTATTTTTTAGCATTTTTTAACTTAAATCTAAAAGAAAAAAAAGTATCGATGGTGTAAAATAATAATTAGTAGCCATATTTAATTTAGCTAATAAGCACATAAAAACTTAATACTTATAATAAAATTAAAATATCAACCACTAATAAACTACTTCTATAGGTTTGTTAATTTATTATAAGTTTATTATAGAAATAATATATTAATAGTAATTTAATTTATATGTTTGTTCTAGTTATATCTAACTATGAAAACATACAAAATCAAACATACATGCTCAAAATCTAAATATTTATGGATGTAGTAACTAAATATCATTATAAAATTATTTTTTGTTAATGGTACTACTTCCTACTAAAGACCACTAATTCAAAATGTTTAAATAAACTACTTCACAAATATTCTAACCAAATATTCTAAATCTAAATAGGGAAAGAAGAAATGGTTGTAAGCCAAGTTGTTTATGAAGTAAAAAAAAAAATGAACTTTGAAGTTTAAAAAGGAATTGTCCTTTTACTATAAAAATCTAGTGGACATTCTTGTCCTCTATATCTTAATCCACTTTGAATACATGAAAATCATGTATGAAAGAAAATAAAGATATTATTTATTCATTTTCAATTAGATTATACATGCAACATCCATGATCATGGCGAATTAGGGTTTCATAAAAAAATTATGAATGAAATTTGTTTCCTATCATGTTCTCCTCACCCTTGATATAAACACCCTTTCCTTTGGCCCTAATTCTTCAACAAAAAATCTTGGTGCTAATATTGATGCTTAACACTCGTATCACCCTATCAACTTAGCCCCTTATTCCTTGGAAACATCAATGGGATGTTGTAGTTGAGGTTGTTAGTGTC
>APFE030239035.1:0-10767 GCA_000404065.3 Pinus taeda | reverse complement strand
TATACTTCTGTTTTAAACTGAAACAAATCCAGGGCTAAAAGGAATGGATTGATTGCACTAGTCATCCTTCTATAACTTTCCAACATATGGTGGAGTAAACAGATTGTAATTTGGGTAATTTTCTAATTGCAAACGGAAGGAATGAATTGATTGCACTAGTCATCCTTCTATAACTTTCCAACATATGCTGGATTAAACAGATTGTAATTTGGGTAGTTTTTCTAACTGCAAACAGGAACATACTTGTGTATTGGCAGGGTGGTTACGAGGTCCCTAGAAGTGATGAATTTGAATTTTTCTTGGTTTTATATATAGTATTAGGTTTTTCTTCATGCTTTCTGTGAATGACACGGGTGAATTTTATCTTACACCCACTAGATTATCGATATGTAATTTCAGTAATTTTGATTTCAAAAGATATTTTAAAGAAATGCAATGATTTCATTTGTGTATTCAATAAACATAAGATTTTATAGTTGAGTAAAATATTCGCCATGCCTGGTGAGAGATTCGCCAAAAAATTATATATACATATCATATTATTGATAAAATCGCCTTCCATTTTTCCTATATACCATGGAGATTCGCCCATTTATTATACATGTAAATTTGGGGGGGTTCTTAAAATTTTCCCTGCTTCTCAAGCTGCCTTGAGAGCAAAGGATGCCAAAATTAGGGAGCTTGAGGTCAGTTTACAAAGAGCCCAATATGATATCTCCTTTTATGAGCAAGAGAATAAGCAGCTAGAGGTTAAGCAGGAGTTGATGCAAATCAAGTACATCAAGGCAAAGAGGGAGGCTGAGAAAGCAAAATTTCAGCTTGATGAGGCTTATGGAGATTATGGAGAGCTGTATGATGAATAGGGACAAAGAAACAGGCCAAGAACAAGAGGATTGAAAAAAGCCTTAGAGCTTGAAAGACAAAAAGAGGCAGAATTGGAGGAGCAGCTCACTCTAGATGAGCAATTGGTCAAGGACATAGCTGAAAACAGAGAGTCTTGACTTGAGAAAGTGAACACACACTTGGAGACCCTATTGGATAAAGCAAACAAAGATGTTGAGTTACAAAGGAAGATGACCAAGTATTATGAAAGGAGAAACCAAGTGGCAAGGAGCAAGCTCAAAAGAGCTCATGAGAAAATTGACAAATAGACCAAGCAAGAGGAGAGGAGGAGACTTGACATGCTTGCTGAGGCATCCCTACATGCCTTTAACCTTGGATCATCCATAAAATTACAATTTGGGGCATGTTCGACCATTTTTTAGCTTGAAGGAAGTTGATGTGTTTTTCAGTCCAGTTTTTGCACAGCCATGGAAGGAAAATGCGCAGCGCCTTGGGTGCTGCACTCTTTTTTGGGGCATCCAATGAGGAAATGGTCAGCATTTTTGGATTCACAATGATGAGTACATGCACCCTGTGCATTTTCTAAGTTTTTGGAGCAGAACTGGTTGACCAAAAGGGCCAAAAACCCTCAAAAAATGACATTTCTCCCATCTTTTTGGCCTGGGTGCTGTGCACTGAGTAGTGTTGGGAGAATTGACTTTCTACAGGGAAAAGGAACTCCAAATTAAAAAATTCAATATGTTACGGAAAGTGGACTTGAAGAGATTTCCAACAAGCTATTTTGGGCCCAATTTAGACACCGGGAAGGCACTCAAAAGTCCACCTGAAGATGAAGGGCGCACCTGGCATTGGTGCTACGCGCCTAGCACTAGCGCTACGTGTTTGACACTTTGTACAGATTTTCACTGTTTCGTTCCAGTTTTCACTTTCGCCTTGGCAAATCATGATTTTATCCTCGTAATTGATCTGTTGAATGTAATTATGATGCTTCTAGATCTTACTAGGCTATATTCATTAGGTAAAAAAAAATTATGGAGTGTAATGTATCAGTTTGTTTGAATTAGGGATGAGTCACTTTGACCAACCTATTTTCTTGTTAGCAGTTCAGATTTGGTTGGAAACGGCTCCTCCTCATGGATTCGACCCCCTAAGCTTAGGATTAGTTTTTTGGGGTCTATATGATGCTTTTACTCAGTCATTATGTTGGTTGGACTCAGTGGGATGCTTATGCTTTGATAAAATATCATTTTGTATCAGTTACAACAGGAGATTAATGAAAAATTACAGCTATTTATTTGGGATCCATGTGGTATGATGCTCAGTTCAGTTTTTCTTATGTTTTCATGTGTTAAAATGTATTGTTGACTCCATTTCATCATTTCATACTCTTATGTGAATGTATACAAGTTTGAAAGGAAAAATCCATAACTTTTATGCTCTATTTTGGGTAGACATTTCACAGTCTGTGTTTTCTTCAGTTTAGGAAGAATCCATGAGTTTTACATGCTCTTCCTAGCTCCTCACATGTCTTTTCGCCTAATCCATCAAACCCTAAGGTTCTAATCGTTGTGCCTACCTTGCCCCATTGAAAACCCTACAGTTTTGACCTAATTTCCTTGCCCTAACTATTTGGCTCCTCTTGATCCAGCAAAACCCTTCAAAATCAAATCAAACCTTGTGCTACTATACCTAGCCTAATATCAGTTTCTAGATCTAGTCAATTTGGCTGAGATCCTTACAGAGAGATCCCTCTCCTAGCATAGTAGGGCTAGCTACTTGGCTAAGCGTGGTTTGTGGTTACCCCGATTTTCCTTATTCAGCCTAAGGTTCAATCCACGTGATAACATAGTGGTGACCACACTAGGGAACGAAAAATCAGAAATTAAACACCCCAGTAAGTTGTTTTATTTAAATTCTTAAGCCTATGGATGATGAGTTTTAGAATTTAGTCATAGGCTGATTTGGAAAGTTGTAAAGCAATATCTTAATTTTCAAAATTAGACATACTAGCTTCCCGAAAATACACGAGATCCAATCCAGATCTGAATCCTTTGACCATTGTCAATGATCCTCATAAAATTGGGCAAAAATCTAAGAAAGTTGCAGAGAGACCTAGTTTAACCGGAGAACAATCAAGTAAGAATTTCATTCCTAGAGTTAATTCACTCCCAGAAAGGTTAGAAACTTTGCAAGACATTGAGTTTGATATTAATTTTGAGCAGAGTTTATTTCACAGTAAATATTTAAGTTGGACTGATCAGACAATTGTTGATTCCTCTATATCTCTTCATAACCTTGTTGAAGACTCGTTTTCACACAATAAATCAGGGTCACAACTTATTCACACTCTTGATCATTTGCAGAACCTCTCTTCAAACTTAAACATTTGGGTGCAAAATAAGATTCATAGGCCATCTTTCGATTTTCCAAATACTTCCATTGCATCTACTACCACTCAAACTATCCCTCATCCTCCACCTTCTTCTTCACAGACTGTTCACACCACTCAAACTATTGTTACCTCCCCTTTGATTATACCAAATATCCCAATCCTTGTTTTAAATCCACCGCTTCCTCCACCTCCAGTTATGGCTGCCCGATATGCAACCCTTTTTTTTCCTCAAAATCCTGGCGCCATGCCCCTTGATTATCAAACCAAAATACCTTTCTTTGATGACACTCAAACTATTAAATCTCAACAAAACATAACAAGATGAATGATTCCTTTGATCTCCAGGAAGTTGAAATTGAAGATGTGATGATGAGGCTATTTGTACAAAGTTTTGGAGCAAAAGTTCGGAAATGGTTCAGAGCCCTACCAGTAGCTTCTATCACTGCTCTACCTGTCCTTTAGAGGCAATTCCTAGATTGGTGGGAAGTGAAGAAGAATCCCCTTCAGATTTTGTTTGAATATGAGAACATCAAAAGAAATGTTGGCGAGAGTGTGCAAAACTATTGTGTGAGATTTAATGCAGTATACAATGCTATCCCTGCAAATATCAAACCACCAGAGAGATTGGATTTGCTTAAGTTTCCAGATGGATTTGATGTCGATATGGCATATCAGTTGCATGAATGTGATCCTACAACTCTAGAAGACATTCAAAAGAATGTTGTGAGCATAGAATAGAACTTGTTGGCTAAAAGAGCAAGAATGAGATCAAAGAAAAGTGTGACCGTGAAAGAAGAAGAATCTACTTCAGATGTAAAAATGGATACATTGATTTGAACAATGGAAAGGATGGTTGACTGGTTTTCCATCACAGACAGACCTGAACCGCAGATCCGGAACCCAAACTTTAGAGGGTAGCAACCCCAATTTTGAATCAAGCAAACAGAGCAAAAATCATCGGAACAACCAGCACAACAACAACATCAGATCAAAACCCCGTTACAGCAGAATTATGTTCAAGGAGTGGAAGAAGAAGAGGAGGAAGATTTGGTAATTGAAACAAATCATTTCTTCACTGCAGATGGTATGACTATATTTCTGACCAAAGATGAGGAGTATGCAAAAGTTCCGACATTCTAAAGGATGAGGACTATATCTTAGCAAATGATGTTGTTTTGGAGACCGAATATGATGGTTATCAGCGTGGCTATATGAACGCTTTGAACGCACAGAAGAAACAATACTCTTTGCGGAGTAGAGATGTACCGGCCAGTCCTATTCAAAAGAGGAAGGATCTTCAGTCAAAGACTGAACTCTCAAACAATCAGAAAAAAGGAAGAAGAGGTAAGTGGATAGCAGCGATGTTAGAGTATGATCTTGAGATTAAGCCCACGAAACTGATCAAAGGTCAAGGCTTGGAAAAACTCATGGCTGAGTCGAATCTTCATGCTCTAGACATAAATCTTATTGTAGCAATGTCAGATGAAGAATATGGTGGCACGCTCATTTAGGTATCAGAAATGTTTCTCAACTCACCTTGGTATTTCGATATAGTATATGTTATTCAACATCTTTCTCCTCCTCCCGGAATGTCGAAAAGTAAATGTAGATCAATAAAACTGATGTTTGCAAAATTTTTCATTTTAGATAGTTCTCTCTATTGGAAAGATCCGGGAGGGGTTCTTCTTAATTGTTTGGTCGAAAATGAAGCTCAGCAGGTAATGAATGATTTTCACAGAGGAGATTGTGGGGGTCACTTGTTTTAGAAAACAACAACTAATAAAATCTTGAGAGCAGAGTATTATTGGCCATCTTTATTTTCATATTTATATAAGAAAGTCATGCGCTGCCATGAATGTCAAGTTTTTTAGGGAAAAATGAAGCTGCTTCCTCTTCCTTTGAAGCCAGTTGTAGTTAATGCACCTTTCTAGTAGTGGGGGCTTGATTTCATAGGAGAAATTTATCCTACATCATCAACACAACACATATGGATTTTGACAGCTACCGATTACTTCACCAAATGGATTGAAGCCATTCTGACAAGGCAAGCTATGAACACGGTAATTATTCAGTTTTTAGAGTCCAATATCTTGTCTCGTTTTGGTTGCCCTCACAATATTATTACAGATAATACAACAACATTTAAGTTGAAGAAAATGGTTGAGTTTTGCAACAAATACAACATCACATTGGGTCATTTCATGGCATACTATCCGCTGGGCAATGGACTAACCACGTCTTCAAATAAATCCTTGGTAAACATTATTAAGAAGATGTTGGAGGAAAACAAAAAGAATTGGCATCGAAAACTTGTCAATGCTTTGTGGGCCGACAAAGTGAGCAGTAAGAAATTAATAGGTATGTCGCTTTTTGAATTGGTTTATGGTACTGATACAATGTTTCCTACATCACTTGTAGTCTCGGTCATGAGATTATTGCAAGAAGCCGACAGTGAAGAAGATGATATTCAGCGCGAGATCAATGAAATAATTAACCTTCAACAAACAAGGGAAGGGGTTTCTCAAAATAATTTCCGGCTGCAAGAGAAGATCAAGAAAATTTATGACCGCAAGACCAAGGCGGAAAAGTTTCAGCTGGAAGATGCAGTGCTGCGATGGGATGCATGAAATGAAGAAAAAGGGAAACATGGTAAGTTTGAAAATCTGTGGAAAGGACCTTATAAAATCTCAGCCTATCAAGGAAAAAATGCATATTTATTGTAGGAAATGGATGGTCAAGAATGCTCAGGAGGACAGGTGAATGGTCGGCTCCTGAAACACTATTATTTCTGATGCATCTTGCTGAAGTTGTTTCACTGTCATTGTTTATACCAATTTACTTTCCTTGCAAGATTTGAAGTACAATGTCATTTGAACTTGGGGCTCGAAGTGAAGGCTATAAAGCTTAAATGCTTGGTGATGGGGCCAGCCCACGTGGTCCCGCCGTTGTTACTCCCCACTTGATGTTGTACTGTCAATTGATGTTTATAATCACCGGATTTCGGATATATGCAACTTGATTTTCAATCTATGTTTAATTAAGAGGTTCTACGGTAATGGTACGTTGGTTATGTGTTGAGCGGACACCTATCCCTTCTTGGAATCCTAAAACCCCGCCTTGGTATAGGGTTTCGCCACCCTTGCGTTTAGTTGGTTTTGTGTTTCCTCGGGTCCTTCAGTCTGCGAGCTCTCGGCGACCCTTGCGATTTCATTGTGATTTTTTTTCTGTGATGCTTTCGTATTTGTTCGAAACTCGTCCACCTAGTTCTCTAAGCTACGAGATGGTAGTCTACAAGTTTCAATGTGGGTTCTTTTAGCTGGTCAGGGGTTTTGTTGCGCCGAGTTCTTCGAGCTGCATGCTCTCGACGGTCTTCACGGCTCCATTGGTTCAGAATTTGTTTTGGAAGTGTCTCGTTTGTCTGTTGAACTGTTGAACCCTGGTAAGGTTTGTTTCTCTGCTTGTGTCTAGACTGTTCCTGTGTTTTCTGTTGTCGGCTTTACGGGTCTCTGCCTCTGTGCGTCCTTTGCTTGATTTGTCACCTGGGTTTTCACTATTGTCACCTCTGTGTGTTGGTTGATGAGTATGCGGTTCTCGGTCTCGTTCTTCAGCACTGATTCGGCTCATGCATGGTCTCAGCAAACTAATGGTGGCGTTCTCTGTCGATTCCTCCACCAACTTGACTGGTAAGCTTTCCTTCTATGTTATATCTTTGTACTTGTTCTTCTTTCTGGTTCTAATCATCTTCGACTCCTTGTGAGCAGGAAGACAATCCGAGGTTACGGTGGTCACGGCTTGTCTGTTAGGTAAGCGGAACCCCTGTGTAGTATTTGCTCATTCAAAAATAAAATTGTTTTAATCCTCTGTATTTTGTTTCCACTGTAATTTGACTCTTGGTTGTTGGTTTCCCTTGCAGGTGGAGCGACCGAGGGTTTCAGTGCTTGGACACTCGACTATTCTGAAGGAATTACGAGTAGCATCATTCTGTTTACTTGTGGTTTTCTTGCCCTGAGTCTTTGGGCGTGTGGTTTGGTATGGTTGTTGGCTTCGAGCCACTGTCTGTGCTTAGTTTTGTTGTCGAGTAATGTCTCTGTCGAGTCATAGGAGTGGGTTTGGGGATTTATGGGGTTTTGGTTTATGTTGGTAATGGTTACGGTTCCCAAGTCCGTGAACTGGTTCGTTCTTAAGTTTTTGCACAAAATGTAAATGGACAATAACTTTTTGATGACTGTATATGAACTATCTGGAATTGAATTTTGGTTATGCTTTTAAGTTCGCATACCTGGATTTTCTGTGGTTGTTCTCTTCACTGTAATGGAAAACTCTGATTTCGTATATAGGAATTTGTATAGAAGATTTCTTGTTGTGTGTTTGGTTATTCTGTTGGAGTCGCCTGTAGATGGGCATCGTTACTCCTCTGAATTGAACAACCTCTGCATTCGAATATCTCCCTTTTTCGATTTAAGTTCTGTGACCATGCATTGATAATATTCACACAGTAATTCAATACAAAAAATATTTCAGAAATGAATAGGATGCTGTAAGGATCTATGTGCACAGAAAATTGTATTTTTTTCTTTCTATATTTCTCTCTCAGTCTGAACCCCCGTATTGTGCTTTTTTCCACTATTTAATAGCACTGTTTACAAGCCGTTCTAACTGCTGTTAGTTTGTTCAGTTTGTTCAATTAGTTACATCAGTTATTTCCCATACGGAACTTTGTCTAGTTGTCTAGTACATTTTCTTTTCATGCTTTTTACAACAGTAACTGAACTGTTTGAAAATAATGACTCTAATCTAATTATTACTACTCCTAATTACAACTTATTACAATAATCTTTAAGTAACTTGATAAAAGAAAAGAAAAAAACAAGTATGTTTTCCACTCAATGAATTAATCTCTTTGTCCTCTTCAGAAACCATATTCCCTCACTTTTGTCTTTTCCCTATTAGCTAGATGCTCCTGCATCAGGCTCCCGGGGTAAAAGAAATTCATGGCTCCGTTCCATGAGCTCCTCCACCAAATAGCCAGCCTTCCGTATCTGTGCCACGTCGAGCCATGAGCTGTCCTCCATTGGACAGTCTCTCCACTTGACAAGATATCACAGATATTCCTTCCCACGTGTCTTCTTGGCTACCTGTGTACTGAAAATTCCTTCAATCTCATGGGATTGAGCCGAAGGCATATGCTTCATCCAAGAACTGTCTCCAACTTGGGTGTCCCGTTCTGGCCATACCACACTGTCTTCCTCTGCTTGGGCAGTATATGGGAACAGATCCGCCACATTGAAAATAGGTGATATGCCTATATCAGGTGGCAGCTAAATTTCGTAGGCGTTGGCTGAGAATTTACGCAAGATCTTGCAGGGACCAATTTTTTTAAATTTTAATTTATTATACGTGCCCTTAGGAAATCGTTCCTTGCGCAAGTGCGCGAGGACCTCATCTCCGACATTAAATTGTACTTCCCTTCGCCTTGAATCTACTTGTTGCTTGTATTTCTGTACGCTGTCCTACAATTTTAATTTTACCTGTTCATGTAGTTTGCTCATTGCTTCGGCAAAATCTTCTCCATCTGCGCTTCTCCGTTCTAATTTTCCCAAATCTCGCAATTCATGTATTCCCCGAGGATGCATGCCGTACAAGATTTGGAACGGGCTATGTCCGGTGCTACGATTGGGCGAATCGTTATAAGCGAATTCTGCCTGAGCGAGAGCACGATCCCATAACCGTGAATTTTCCCCAGTCAAACTCCGTAATAAATTTCCTAAACTCCTGTTCACCACTTCCATTTGCCCATTAGTCTGCGGATGATACGCAGAGCTGAAATTCAGTTGCGTGCCCAACTTTTTCCACAGGGTGCGCCAAAAGTGTCCTGTGAATTTTACATCCCTGTCAGAAATGATAGAATTGGGTAGGCCATGTAATGTAACAACTTTCGTGAAAACAGGTGAGCTACATACATGGCATCACTAGTTTCCGGCAAGGAATAAAATGAGCCATTTTTGAAAATTTATCTACCACCACCATCACTGAGTCATACCCTTGTTGCGTTCTAGGTAGTCCCAAGACAAAGTCAATGCTGACTGAGTCCCATGGCCTGCTCGGAACAGGTAGTGGCGTGTAAAGTCCGGTATTCTGACTATGTCCTTTCGCCAGTTGGTAGACTTTACACCTGTTCACATATCGTTGTATATCCCTGCGCATTCTGGGCCAGTAATAAAAGTGTCCAAGCTGCTCCAAAGTTTTGTCTATGACAAAATGACCGGCTAGACCACCACTATATTTCTCCCGTACAATATTTTCTCTCATCGAACAGTCGGGGATACATAACTGTCCACCTCTGAACAATAATCCTTCTTGCAAATTGTAGTCCAACCATGGACTTGTATTCCTCAACACGAGACTTTGGTAGGCTTCAAAGGATTCTTTGAAGTCTGTGTCGGTCTGGTACAAATCCTTTAGATGTTCGAATCCCATCACCTGTATTCTGCTTTCCTGTAAGAGCAAAGCTCTTCTGCTCAAGGCATCTGCCACTTTATTGGCTTGCCCACTAATGTGCTTTAGCATGAAGGTGAAACTCTGCAAGTATTCTACCCATTTGACATGCTTATGGTTTAATTTGTGCTGCTGCATTACATATTGTAATGTTGAATAATCGGAAAATAATACAAACTCGTTGCCCAGCAGGTAGTGTCTCCAATGCTTTAAAGCTTGGACCACGACACAAAATTCTTTGTCATACGAGGAGTATTTCTGCCTGCTTTCATTTAATTTCTCACTAAAGAATGCCACTGGTCTATCTTCCTGACTGAGCACAGCGCCAATAGCTGTCCCACTTGCGTCACATCGAACCTGAAAAAGTTTGTTGAAGTCGGGTAGTCTCAAGATTGGTCTCTCTATAATCTTCCGCTTCAAAAGCTGAAAGCTGTCCTCTGCTGCACTAGTCCAACAAAAAGGTTGACTGACCTTCTAGATGGTGTCTAGCATTGGTGCACAGATTTCACTGAAATTTCTAATAAACTTCCGATAAAAACTTCCCAATCTGTGAAAGCTACGTACCTCAAACAAGCTCTTGGGTGATGGCCAGTTGATGATTGCTGCAATCTTTTTTGGATCCATCTTCAATTCATTTTTTGCGACTACAAACCCCAAATAAACTAGTTCCTTCTGCAGGAAAGTACATTTTTTTAAGTTTATCAGTAGTTTATTCTGCTGTAACTTCTCTAGCACTCTTCGAACATGCTGAAGGTGTTCTCCCTTCATTTTGCTGAAAATTAAAATATCGTCAAGATAAACTATCACAAACTTGCCAATAAATTCTTTTAAAATTTCATTCATCAACCTCATAAAAGTACTAGGAGCGTTGCTCAAACCAAACGGCATGACTAGCCACTCGTACAGCCCTTCATTGGTTTTGAAGGCTGCTTTCTGTTGGCATTATGGTTCTGGTATGATTATATGTTTCAGAAGTTGTACTTGATGGCAACACCCATGGCATGGCTCTCATTTTTGATGAAAAATAAAGAAGTACG